>VYZS01081323.1:0-25163 GCA_013400695.1 Neodrepanis coruscans | reverse complement strand
TAGGTAAGACACTTTAGGAAGGACTTAGAAATTTCATCTCTAGCTTATCACAAATTTCAACTCAACCCAGGCTGACAAACCTGTGGAGAACAGTGGAATGAAACTTGCAAATGGCCCTTAAAAAACGGTGTGAAAAAAACAACGTTTCAGCAGTTTTAAGCTTCACAGGCACTTATTTTGAAATTAGATTTGTTTTTCACTTCTCTCTAACCTCTCCTGTCTCATGACAGTGTGTACATACCCTTCCTCCCTTTCCCAGCTCCAGAGCATCACCCTTCACCAAAATGTTTAATTCAAATTAAGAGACTGTCTGCTTCCCATGCTGGTTTTGCCTTTCTGCAGAAACTAACGCAGTGAGGACCAGAGCAGGCACAAGGCAGGGGGGGAAAGGACATAACCAGAAGCCAAACACCCCATTCCTGGTGATGGGAAGTCATTGCACCACTTTATCTCTTGGATCTGGCCCTCCCCCACCCAAGGCACAGCATATTTCAGGTCAGCACTGAGCTACCCAGACATCCATTTTTCACTAGTGAAAGGCAGAGTAGTGAAAGATTAGTTTTTCCTCCTTTTCCATGTCCCAGGACATAAAACACTCCTCTATATTTCACACTCTTCCCAGCACATCTAAAGCAGCATCACCCCATCTAGAGGCTCTGAGTGCATTCAAAAATACATGTGAAAATACATGTGAAAGACCTATTTGATATCTGATGGATATTTCTCCTCCAATCATACCCTTTTTCCCAATTGAAA
The DNA here is from genome assembly GCA_013400695.1 of Neodrepanis coruscans. Taxonomy (NCBI): domain Eukaryota; kingdom Metazoa; phylum Chordata; class Aves; order Passeriformes; family Philepittidae; genus Neodrepanis; species Neodrepanis coruscans. Next base: position 24,407 of record VYZS01081323.1, on the reverse strand, counting down.
TTCAGCTGAGGCTGCATTTTCTCTAAGTTGCTATTTGTTGCTCAACAACTCTCTTGACAACAATAACTGTCTTGAGTTACTGACTCTTGACTGACACCAAACACAGCCTTATCCTCTTCTGTCAGTCGTGCAGCCTGTGTGTTTAGAAAGGAGGGCAGAAAGGAGGGCAGAAAGGGTTCTATTGCATGACAAAGGATCTTGACTCTCATTTCCTTCATGCTTGGAAGTGAAGCAGTGATCACACCAACCGTGTATGCACAGCTCCTCCTAAGAAAGCAGCTCACAACCAGGAGATTTGGTCTTAGAAGATTGTTTTCTGGAGGCCTGAAAAGCCCACTCAGTGTTGGGGGAACTTTCAGAAAGAATTCCTGCTCCAAGTGTATTTGAGAGTTAAACCCTGTTTTCAGGGGGAAAAAAAAACATATAATAGGAAAAAGCTCATGAAGTCAGACTTTTTTTTTCTTCATAGATGGCTGAACTTTAATTGGAAGGCAAGGTTTTCATAAAGCCATAAGCAGTGAGACATCAAATAAATGGTGGTGGCAGGGTTTAGTTAAAGTTCTCTAACTGGCTTTTACAAAGCATAAACTTCCCTTTCCTCTACCTATTCTGAAAATCACCTAAAAGCAGCTGCTGTTGGAAGCCAGGTTACAAGTTCTTACCCTTTTCATTTACATAGGCCAGATAAGTATCAGTGTTGTCTAATTCAAGTGATACAGTCTGCAAGAGCTACCTGTACATGCTGCACAACCCTAAATTCACCAAGCATCATCCAGAGTAGCTCAATAAAACTCCCTGCTCCAGGCATAGCAGTGGTCAAAAAAATCTAATCAAACAATTGGATGACCAGAAAATGTGATAGAAAATACTGAAATTAGAATAATATCCTCATATCAATATTACATTTTCAGGATGTAAATAAAGACTGAACAGCCTAACTAAAGTAAGATGAAGTTATAAGCTTCAATTTTTACTCAATCTACAGAAAGGCATAGAGCTTGAAGAAAAAAAAAAATTCAAGTTAGTGGTGCCCTGATTTTAAAACCTCTTGGTGTCCTCATTACAGCAGTCAGTGAGAAGGTACGTGAGGAACACAAACCCAAGGCTCTGTCAGCCTCTGCAGGCTCTCCTCACACTCTCAGTCTCACAGCCAGAACACTTTATGACTCAAGCTGTCTGAAATAGATACTGAGGACAGCAGCACAAATACTGAATTTGTCAAGAGAGCTGACACTGCGCTCAGCACATCTGTAATTGCAATCTGGCCCCTACCAGAAGTAATTCCAAGCAACCACTTAGGAACAATATTTTTCCTCCCCTCCCTTTCTATCTTTAAATAAACTCACTTCAGTTGACTCAGTGCTCCTCACTGCTGCATCCCCCAGAATGGGAAGCTGACCTATATATGTACCTGCACCCACACACCACTGGAAAATACAGCAGCTGATTCCCATGTTCCTGCTGGATAAGTATGGTCCTCTCCATCCCTGCTGCAGCACTTCGTGAATAACTTCAGAAGAAAAGTTTTTCCTGCAGCAACCTGGTAAACTCTTTTTTTCCACTGCAATCCCATCCCACCTTCCCAGGACTGCTGCACTGCCAGGAAAACTGCTCCACCAGCCAGAAGGAGCCACAGAGCCTGTGAGGGAGGACAGATACCTAGGCCATCACTTTCATTAAATCACAAAATAAAAGCATTTACAGCTACATTTATCCACAGCCTCTGAAAGCACAGAGGAAATTACAGAACCTTTTTCTCTCCAGAACTGCTTTTAGATGAATACACCATTTTCCTTGAAGGAAGAAGAGTCTTACAGCAAAAAGTGCTTTTGCTATTGCGCTCAGTTAGCACACAGTACACATTTATCTGTTAAGATATGATCAAGAGAGAATTTTGGTATGGGTAACTTAATCACAGTGTTACTGATAGAAAGGCAATTGCAGGCTGTTAAGGCTCTCAGCAGGTGCCTGCTAGGAACCAGTATATGCTTAAATCCTGCAGTACTCAGTGGCAGGTAGAGGTGTCTGGAGAACAGAGATCCTCAGGATAATGGCATTTCAATGGAAGCAGACCCAATACATTTCTATTTATTTTAGAATAACATATACAAAAAAACTTGGACACCTTAAATGTAAAATCTCTGCTTCATTTAAAGAAGTGTCTTCTATAGCTGTCACACCTCGATTCATGCACTCTGAAACATGATTTTATTATTATGCATCTTCACACTGGCTTCTGTTTAAAACTGTTTACTTCTATTTGAATGGCATCTTGTTTTTTCTGGCTTTATGAAACAATTTGCTGTCCAAATCTATGCAGAACTGGGGCCACACTGCAGACACTCAGACCCACAACTTTTATTTACCACAATTGCCACTATATCATAGGAAACAAACCAAACCTTTTTCAGGTAAATTGTTTTGCCAATGTTTTTATTTTTTAAGCAAATATTGTAAGTTTTTTAAAGACAGAAATCAATGACTTCTATAATGATTCTCAGTATAGCAGTTCCAATACCAAGAAGTAATTATGGTTTATTAGATTTGCTGTTTTACTGGAAATACCCACACTGATGATAAATTGTTACACTACTCTGTCTGGATGCTAGACCACATCCCATATTAGAAGAAATGATGAGTTTAATTAGACTAGCTGTTATACAGTGCTGTCTCCTTCCATTTAATGGTACCATCTTCCCCAGGAAAACACAGGCAATATCTGAAAGTTTCAATTCCGTACTACTAATGAAACAAATTAAGGCTCAAAGTGTCCCACAGATAATTTTTAATACAAATTTAAAATTTACCATATTTACCCCACAGTCATTTTAACTGTGTATCTTTTGTAATTATGGACAAGCATATTTGACTTACAAAGGGGAGGGGCAGGTTATGCCTTAGCATCACTGAGAAACACTGAAGTGTGTGCAAGTTTGAAAGAAGTTGGGCAAGCTTGAAATAGTCACTTCTTCCATGACTTGCAAGCTCTTTCCCTTTGCTATAACACAGAGATCTGCCTGAAGTAATAAGAACTGAGAGAGATCACTTTTGGCAGCTGGGAATGTTGGTCCTGCCAAATCCAGCCACTCTCAGTGTCCCCACTGTGTGTGCTCTCTGCCATGAGTGTCCATGAGCAGGAATGTGGTGGGGGGACCCCTGTGAGGATGTTCCTGCCAGTTCTGCCACAGCCCCAGCACAGGGCACAGCCAGCACCCTCTGCAATGCCACCAGCACCTCTGGGAAACTGCATTTCAGAAAGTTCAGCATGTACTGCTGTGGCAAAAATCTGAGGAGCACCTCCATTGCAGCACTTTGGTACCCTGGGGGTCTTTCCTCATACCAAAAACCCCAGCTGATTTCTTAGGGAATTCAATGCTGTTAAATAATGCACTTCTGAGATCGGTGATGAGAAACGGCTCATGCCATAAACTGGTCAAATTTAATCAGAAATATTCATCAGAAGACAACTATGGCCATGGAGGCTGAATTATTTCTTTCTAAACATCTTGAGCTCAGCTCAGGGCTTTTTCCAAATCTTTGCCTGGCTCCCAGAGCAGGGCTGATTTCCAGGGAAACCTTGACAGAATCCTTAGATCTAAGGCAGATCTGCCACAAGGCATATTCCCTCTGAAAAGGGATGCTACTTCCAAGTCCTGTCAGCCTTTCCAAGACTTTTTAATTGCTGCCATACACTCAGGAAAATGGCCTTCTAGCACTGCAGTTAGAAAGCACCACGAGTGCTGAATGTAGTCAGGCTCCAACAGCTTCCAAATTCTTGCTGCAGGGGTGGAATTGAGGCTAGAAAAGAGCCTCCTTTATTTCAGTGTTTCATTGTTTTTCTAGAATTTCCAGTTGAAAGTTTGCAGTTTTCTTCACTTGGGATTGAAACCACATATCAAACCCACACGAGGCAGAAAAAACTCAGCGAATCTCTGCATAATCTCTTCTTTAAACTTCAACAGTGAAATTTCTACAACCTTTTTCACTGTGGACCAAATGAAAGACACATGGAAGAAGAAGAAAATTTTTGCCCATGCCTCCTTCACTAAGGGAGAGTGACAGATTAGCTAGTTCCAGTCTGATTTGGGCTGTATTTTAGCAGATTGTGATGTGTTTTGAGCATCCTCATAGAATCAGAGTGCCCTAGCTAGACCAGAAGTACAAACATATTCTAATGTCTAGGTCTCACTTGCTGCAATTTAAGTCCATTTCTTCCTTTACCTGTCATATCCGTGGAAAGTGTTTCTTTCTCTTCATACATTTTTTCAGCTACATTTTAGGGCTGAGGTAGTTCATTGATCCTGTCCTCTACAGAATGCAGTTACAGCACCTCACTCATACATCTCACTTTTGGTATCCCTGTTCCAATGACAGGAACATTTCATATTACTAAGGACAGAGCTACTTACACCAGCAGGCCCTTCCCAGAGCACTCTGTACATGCCACTTCAAACATTTCAAATGCCACACTCCTCCCTACATATTGCAGTATTTGGGGGGAGGAGAAGTGCAAGAGCATGATGTCCATAATTTCCCTGGTAGTGTAGCTGCTGGGGGATAACTCCATGTGATTCAAAGATACTTTTTATAAGCATCATTTGTCACCTGCTTTTCACTTCCTATAGCCATTCATTTTAAAATTTCAGGTCACTAAAAAGCTGACAGTTCAATTTCCTACCACATCTCCACAGCAAGATACTTTCCTCTCAAATTCCTCAAGGAACAGCAAAGCCTCTGAAGTACCTTTTCTCTGCAAATTTGTTTTCCCTGTGGAAATCTTTTTCAATTTTTTCAATTGTTAGAGAGAGCAGAGGTGTGTTGTATTGTATTCATCCTCTCTATTATATTCTCCCACTTTGCCTTTACAAGAACACTCTCAAGATCATGATTACCAATAAGTGTTTTTCATCCTATTCTTAGAAAGTCCCTTGTGCTGATCAGATCAAAGCCATACAAGTCCTTATCCCTGCTTTTTCTGCTTTTCTGTCATAAGTTGTCTCCATCTTTCTTCTGGAACCTCAGTCTGGGTCCCTGTTTAATCTGTTCCCTCCCATAAAGTGCCTCTTCAACCCCAGTCTTCCCTTCAAATGATGCTACTTGTTATTGCTGAGGTCCTCTCTGTGTGCTCATCTTGGCCTCTACCACTGGCACCCTTTCCCTTCGTTCCTCTCACTTTGAACCAGAAGTCTTTAAATGGCTTGATTGCCCACTACTTTCTGGACTATTTAGCAATTTTACAACCAAAAATACTCTTCCTACCATTTAGATTTTAGACTCTCTTTTGATTTTCACATCCCCTTTTTTCCATAGGCTGAATTACTCAAGATTGTTGATGGAAGGAGGCAGGTTCTCATAAATGTGTTGTTAGCAAGATGCAAATAATCACTGTGGTTTGGAACAGGAAGAATGTATATTAATAATTCCTGGCTTTTGAACATTGATGGAACAGGAATAGAAAACATTTATTATATGTATGTGGAGAGACTTGTGTGCATGTGTACACAGTGATAAACAGAGCTATAAATTTATAAATAAAAAAAATTTCTTCATAATCAGATTCTATACTCTTTAGTGCACCTTCCTTTGGTTTTATTATAGATGGCCTTTCTTTAGATCAAAGTGTAGTTTCCTGGAAGCACATTTTCATAATTTATTTTATTTTTATTATTTTAGAAAACAAAATTCAAAAATACTGCAAAATTTTGCCTGCATATCCCATGACACTTTGAATACAAAATATCAGATGCTGCTGATCTTGTGGCAGTAGAATACTCACTCAATGAAGCTCCATTTTTGCTTTGGGAGGAATAGCAGGTTTCAGAACTGGATGTCATTTATTTTGATTCTTAGAGATTCTTTTCTGCAGAATTTTACAAGGAAGATGACTTTCACAATGGAAAGCTATGCAAACATGTGAATCAGCTTACAGGTAGACACATCTTTATCACAGAAAATTTGTAATCTCTTGAAGGTAAATAAAAGAAAAATTGTTTTACTAACACTAAGAAAGGACCACGCAGCCCCAAGAATGCTAAATGCTTTAAGATAAATTGGACAGAAAAGAAAGGTGACAGAGGTTCACTTTTAAGCTGCTGTAACAACTTCTACACGATTGTTTTATTCATCATTTTGACTACATAGAAAAGAGTTTCACAAATCACTCCTTGTAATTAAAGTATTTATTCTCATCCTGTGGCTCACCCCTGATGCTGTAAGTAGAAAAACTCTCCAAATCTCATGCTGTTGCTGAAACTTCATACACACTGATGGCTACTTACATCAAATAAGCCAGAAGCCAGTGCTCAGCAGTGTTAATGGGACCTTGCATGACTGAGACTCTGCAGGAGCCCAGGAGCCCCACAGAGCTGCTCCCCAGCCCTGCAGAGCACATGCACTCAGGGCCTCCCTGGCAGCTCAGCTGGAACTGCTGCCACATCTTGCTCGAGTCAAAGCAAATGGGCTTACACGACTTTCCCTGAAAGTTTCAGAAATTACCAAGCTCTGGATGGTTTTCAGGACCAGGATGAGATCTGTAATTGCTGCAGGAGTCAGCCAGATTGAACAGCTGAGAATATCAGAGGATATTTCTCTCATGGTTCAATAGGAAATATTTCTGTGTATCTGCTCAATAACCGCAGGCATTATGTTGGGGTTTGGCAAAGTGTTTGTATCTTGGCCTGGACCAGGGAACAGAAAGCAAATCCTGGCAAGGACTGCAGGGCAGCATCAGCACAAACCACATCCATGGAGTTAATGAACTCAAGGAGTGAAGCTCTTAAAGGAATGAATATCCCAAATTTAATAAAATTTTTCATTTCATTAGGAAGTGAATACTCCTTCTTTTTATTCTACATCATTGAAACCATAAAGACAGCCCCTATGGAAAGGGAAGACTCATCTGAAAAACCAATTTCATCTTTATCCATTACCTTTCTAAATGCAGCATCTTAGTGCCTGTGCTCTGAGTGATCTCCGGAGAGCCAATGGGATTTCTTAATGGACTCTGTGCCAGGCTGTGCAAGGATGGCTCTGGCACTTTATTCCTCACATAGCTTCACCTAACAACATAAATACAGCACTGTGTCTGAGGAATGATGGAGGTTGTCTGTTATTGCCTTGCATGTGGGAATCTCTCTTTTTCAGTGCATTTGGGTGGGTTTTCTGACAGGGAGAATTCCAGTCCAAATTTCTGTGCAATATTTAAAACATAATTTTGTACAACAAACCCAGCAAAAAGTGGCAAGTAGTGCAACAGAAAGGTAAAGTTCAGATTTGTTTCCAAACAAGGGAAACAATGGTTTCCCTGGGCTAGTTGAGCCAGGCAGCTCTCAGGACCTGTGCCCAAGGATGCATCCAGCAGGATGGAGTGTCACAGAGCAGCTGCAGGAGGTGTGTGAGGCCTTGGCAGAGTTGGAAGGGATCTCTGGAGATCATTCAGTCCAATCCCCTTGCCAAAACAGAGCCACTGTATCAGGTGACACAGGAACATGTCCAGGTGCGTTTGGGATGTCTCCAGAGAGGGAGAGTCCAGTACCTCCCTGCACAGCCTGTTCCAGAACTCTCAAACCCTCAATGTAAAGAAATTCTTCCTCATCTTGAAGTGAAACTCCATCTGTTTTAGTTTATCGCCACTGGCCCTCATCCTGTCACTGGGCATCACTGAAAAGAGCCTGGCACCACTTTGTTTGACTGAAGATGTCCACTCTGGGCAAGACAATTGGTCGCAATTTGAAAGTATTGAGAGACTGTTAATGAGCTGCTTCACTTGGTAAATTGTTCCAGTTATTAATTATCCTCACTGCTAAAAACTGTGCTGGATTTCTCATTTGAATTTATTTGGCTTCAGCTTTCTACTATTCATTCTTTTTATACCTTTTTCCCACCAAGCCACTTAAGTCTATAGTAACCATTACTTTTTCCCTGTGGATTTCCACTGTAATCAAGTTACCTCCCCATTTCCTTTTTGATAATCTAAACAATTTAAACTCCTTAAGGCTGCCACTTTAAGATGAAACCTAATCAATTCTGCAGCCTGAAATTCTGTGTACAGCTTTTTTTTTCTATATCCCCAATAGTATTCTTCAACATCCTTTTTAAAATATCAGTCTCATTAAAATCAGATTAAAATGCATTTTGCCCAAACAAGCCCTGCCTCCCAAGTAATCTGCATGACTTTAATAGATTTCCCCATCCTTATGTTAGTTTTCACTTTCCATCAGCCACGGGTTTACAATCCATGTTGTTATATTTGCTTTCATGAAGTGTAGTGGTGTTGGGGGTGGTTCTTTCCACCAAACCCAGAGCCACCTGGGGTAGGTGGCAGCTCTGCCTGCAGTGCTGTAGCATTGCACTCTAGTAAGATCCCACATGACATCAGCTTTTTTCCCAGGCTGATTATGCCAAGTGGTGACCTGTCCCTCCCATGACATTGAGCTGAGGGACTGCCCAGGGTTGTACCTGACCCCAAAGAGTGCAGATGGCTGGGCCAGGTAACCTGCAGCCCCTGCTCCCCTCTAAATGAGCTCCAGCTATTCCCCCTCTCTCACAAGAGCTCAGTGTGTGTAGTACAAGGGTATTGACACTCCTCTACATTTTCTGTGGCATTTTCTATACAGGCAGCATAATGAACCCAGGGATTTTGCTGATATGTGGTGCAGTCAGAGCTCCCATTGCCATGTTCCAATACTCATTTGCCCACAAGGAGATGAGAAATGAGCAATTGTAAAGATGAGACCAACTTCAGCTGTTCAACATTTTAGAAATCTTTTTTGAACCACCGTATATATCATATTTTTTCATCACAGAATCCCTTTTTTCTTTCCAGTAGTGTTGGTGTGTCCGGCGCATTCAAGATAAAAAGATCATAAATATCTCTTTGATTAATTCTAATAGCCTAGCTAAAATTGCTATTTACAAGCAGCTGCTATTTACAAGAGTGGTGGCAGCAAAAGCATTGTTCTCTCCCATCTGTCCCTCATTCCCCACCACCTCCTGCAACCCCATCCACTGCACCAGAGCCGCAGGTTTTGCAGAGCCAGTGATGGCCATGGCTACAATCCTGACCTTCTGGACTTTGACTATGTGAAAGAGGAGATGTGAATTCCAAGCTCTGTTGTCGGTGGGTCTGCAGACACAAGCCCACCATAGTTTGTATTTCTATTTCAATGAGGTTTTGATTGTCTCTGGGGGAATTAAGGAAAATGGGGTTACAATGAAAGATCTGTTTGTATTTTCAGTATGTGCCTTGTGAAATCCCTCACAGGATTCACCTTAATGCATTCCTCAAGTCAGGAGAAAGTAATGTGATTTAGCTTCTGCATTCTGTGGGATCTGCAGCTGTGGAATTAGAAAACAGAGCCAAAATAAATAATAAAAATAAAACAAGTGCCAGAAAGACACAATTGCCATTCTAAACAGAAAGCAGCTCCTGTAAATGGGAATGTCAGGCAGAGCCTAATGGGCTTCCTTGGGGAAATAACAGGACAGCATCTTTCCATCATTGAAATCAACTGGGAAATGGCCTCTGTAGGAAGTTCTCCACAGTTCCTTGCTTCTCATGTTGTCTTAAGTTAGGTCAGCCATTACTCAGGGAGTGCCATGGCTTATAATTTGTAAAATAAAGGCTTGTATGTGGACAGAGCCAATAGCAAATAGCAGCAAGTGTGAAAATGGGCGGCAGTGGCTGGTTTCTGCCCACATACACCGTCCTTTGTTATGCACAGGGGTTGACACCAAGCAGAGCCTGATATAATATTTAGGGGTTTATTAAAACAGTAGAAGAGCCTAACCTGACCTTCTAGGAAGAAGGAAGCTAATCTTTTAGGAGGGTTTGTTTTGGAGGCAAACTTAATATCAGAGAAACCCCTGTCAAATGCTAAGTTTTGTTCATTGCCTCTTCACTGGTCTGTGTGATTTCCATGTGGCACAGCAAAGAGGGCACAGAGTTCGTCATTCCCACCAAGAGGGGAAAGCTCTGGAACAGTGCTGGAGGATGCATAATACAGCCAACTCAGCCCTCAGGGCAGCAAGCAATTTTAAAGCAGATGGTCTGTAGTACTGTACAGTATTAAGACATTTTAACTCTCTTCCTTTCCTTCTTTCCCCCTCCAACCACACATCTGTAATAATTGGTTTTTTATTTGCTAATGAAGTCGAAGAAACAGAGCAGCAGCTTTAATGCTGGATGAAACACCTCCCCTGGAGTGATGGGTATGTGACACAGAACAGGGAAGTGCTGGAAGTTGGGTTGGTCTTTCTGTGAGGTACCTGTGCAGCAAACTTGATATCCTCATCCAGACATCTGTGGGCAGATGACAGATAATATATTTCCTTTTCCCTATCACCTTGGAATAAAAGTCTGAACACTCTCAGTCTTTCAAATACCAATGAAACATATTTTTTAACAGTTTGAAAACTTCTTTCTGGTTTTATTCTTTTTCCTGGACAAGGACTCTTCTGTCTGGTACTTACTGGAATTGATTTTTAATTCAAATTACTCCACCTCTAGGTCATCTTCAGCCTGAAAGGTGCAACCATACATTTCTGTCTTCTCAGGTTTGGAACATATTTTTCATTTTGCAGCTATAGAAATCAGCTCTCCTTACTCCCAAAAGAACAGCAGTTATAAGAAATGCACATCTTCTGCAACAGAAAAACAAAAAGTGGCATTAAGTGGAGCCCTGGCAGAAAGCCTGATGAGTGCACCAGTGCCCCACTTATGTGCTTTGGGGTAGCCCGTTTGTTTGTAGTGAATCAGGCCAAAACTCAGGGATCTGGGTTTTTTCTTTTTTTTTTTTTTCTTTTTTTTTAATCCAGTTCAGATTTTACATGAAAATCTAACTTCCATTTGGGATGAAAATTTACATTTTCCATTAGTTCTGTTAAACTGATGAACTTGGAGTTTCTCCTGTTTTTGTAGCAAGAGCACTGCCTCTCCAAAAGCTGTGTGCTTCGTCCTGTCAAGCTGCCACTTATTTTTCTGCTTTTGTGCATGCTGTTCACCTTTCACATTCTGGAAATTGCTTTAGATGCAAATAGATCCATTTGTGACTCTGCACTCAGGATTTTCAAAGTTACTAGAAAATACAAAGTAGTATACGACAGATCTGAGCCTTTGCTGCTGATTCACATAATTGGTTTTAGGGATTTTGGTTTTCTCATTTTCTTTTTTTATTAGCAGATGTTCTCTTCCATTTTAAAGGGCCTCAAAATGTTAATTGTTTAAAGTACCAAGTCTATGATACTCTCTATGTTTTTCTGCTTTTTCTTTCTGCAAGATCACCAACCAGTACTCAGCACATTTAATTCACTCTGCAGACCACAGTTAGAGATTAGTAAACTGATTCCTTTCACACGGCACACTGGGATTTAGAAAAATAGAAGTAAGCAGAAAACATTGGACTTTAAATAGACGGTCAAACACAAAAACAAATTTCCTGGCTTGGAAAGTTTAAAAGGAGCAGCTAGGCTGCAGGAACTGGCCATGCCCATGTTTTTAGACTGAGTCAAACTGGAGCACATTTATTTAGTTTTGTCTGGAAAACTGAAGAATGAGTTACCAGTGGATTCAGACCGTGTACACAAACCATAGGCCCAGCTCAGCCTAGGAATGGCCACTTTCTTCATTTGTGGTCCCATTCTGTTGTCCTTGAACTTCATCTGAGTCACTGACTTAGATGAAACATTTTGGCTGTAGGGCACATCATCTGAGTTGTGTTTTATCATTAAATACACACTTGTGCTTGAGCTTCCTGTAGGTTTCTAGGCAGATGAGCACTTCCAAACTGAAACCAAATGAGGAGCTCTGAATGACCACCTGGAGGCTCCTGGCTCCAAAGTGTGCCTCCAACCACAAGCCCCAGTGGCCCAGGACACTTTGCCTAACTTAGAGCAATAGGCAGGTACCTACTCTCGAAAAGGGAGAATATCTTTCCCTTCTCTCCTCAGTCACAATTCCCAGACCCATTCACAAGGGCCGGAGCACACCAAAGGGGAGGCTCCAAGGTAGCAGTTATACAGACAGCAGTTTCTTCCTACTGAAGGGGTTTCCTCTTAAGTATTCAGAAATTGCACAAAGAAATGTTTTTGGTCATTGAAAACTGCTGAAGGAGAACCAGTGACCAAGCAGGAGCAACGATGCTCTTCCTCCGTGTTTCCCCCTGCTGCCTTCCCTGCACCTCTTCACGTCTGTCGCACACTGTTGGAAACTGGTTTTCTTACCCCTGTGGGCCTGTTCCTGATGCTCAAATAAAAGTTTTTCAAGACTTTCATGGAAAGCACTAGAGAAATTCAACATCCTGTCAGAGTCAACATTCTGACTGAAGAGATGACGCACAGCCCTGGGGCTGCCTCAGGGAAGGGTTTCTTGTGCCCTTGTTCCCATTTCTATCCTTATTGCAACTCCAGGAAAGAGCTCTGGATAAACATGATCTGGGCCTTTAATAATGCACAGCTTACAGCAAGCAAGACAACAACCTTGTGCACCTTTTCTTTTTCAAACTGTGCTTCTCCTCTGTTTCCTCTAAGGAAGTGGAGGCAAGTTGAATGCTGATAGCAGGATGGCTTGGTGATGGAGAGAGGACAAGCACAAAGGCTAAACACCCCTTGCTGGGGACAGCCAGAGCTATGTCAGACAGGGAGAGTCCAGGAGAGCTGGCAGAGAGAGGCTTGGACCTGCCACCTTCCATTGTCAGTTGTTCCACTCTTGTTTCAGTGCAGGCAGATTCAAGTGTATGATGCACTGGAGACTTTTCATCTTAGGAGGCTGCTCCGTGCAGTAACAATGCCAAGGGCTCCCTTCAGTTGCCTGAAGGACTAGTGCCACCTGAGGGGTGATTCAAGGGCATCTGAGACCTCCTGAAGATGGTGACACAGGATTCAGGGCATCCACCCAGCTGGAGGTGTAGCTGGGTGCCCCATGGGCATCTCAAATACCCAGATACCCACATTTAAGCAGCTGCTGTGCAGGCCCCTCTGGACTGTAACATGGGAGCAGCTGCCAAAAATACACATTTGTATCTTAATGTCATTCCACCATCACGTTGGGTTACAAATTACAGATCCAAGTGCCGACTTTGCCTGTCACAATTCCCAGCAAGAGCTTTCAGCTCGGCCAATTAAGGCTCAGTCTGTTTGCTTCCTGCAAGTTATTTCTTTTAGGATTTCAGCAATGGGCCTGGCTGCCAAGTGATATTTCTGAGTACTTTGTTCTAAGCTGAGGCAGTCTCTGATGATTCAAGCCACCCTATGAAGACATGAGCAGTAATCCCTTCAAAGACACAACTCTCCTTTCCTCTGAAATGTTGCTGGCAGTTTGTTCCTTTCTGAAGGAAAACAGCAAGAACTTCAATATGATATATAGGTTTTTGCTTCTAATTTTTGGAAACATTATTCCTGAGCATATCCTATCTCTTGAAGTGTTTTATTAGCTGGAATAATTTTCAGTGCTTAAGAAAATTGGCCTGTTGAATTCTGGGGGGTTTCCTCCTTATTTAAACTCCAAATAAATTTCACTGTTAACTTTCCTGATACTCATTTGCTCAGTATGAATAAATGGGACATATGTCCTGTCAACTGTTTCCAGCTGCTACAATATACATGCAGCTTCTTTGTAGCATGGACCAACTCACTTCTGTAAGGGTGGGAGATATCNGTAGCTGGGTGCCCCATGGGCATCTCAAATACCCAGATACCCACATTTAAGCAGCTGCTGTGCAGGCCCCTCTGGACTGTAACATGGGAGCAGCTGCCAAAAATACACATTTGTATCTTAATGTCATTCCACCATCACGTTGGGTTACAAATTACAGATCCAAGTGCCGACTTTGCCTGTCACAATTCCCAGCAAGAGCTTTCAGCTCGGCCAATTAAGGCTCAGTCTGTTTGCTTCCTGCAAGTTATTTCTTTTAGGATTTCAGCAATGGGCCTGGCTGCCAAGTGATATTTCTGAGTACTTTGTTCTAAGCTGAGGCAGTCTCTGATGATTCAAGCCACCCTATGAAGACATGAGCAGTAATCCCTTCAAAGACACAACTCTCCTTTCCTCTGAAATGTTGCTGGCAGTTTGTTCCTTTCTGAAGGAAAACAGCAAGAACTTCAATATGATATATAGGTTTTTGCTTCTAATTTTTGGAAACATTATTCCTGAGCATATCCTATCTCTTGAAGTGTTTTATTAGCTGGAATAATTTTCAGTGCTTAAGAAAATTGGCCTGTTGAATTCTGGGGGGTTTCCTCCTTATTTAAACTCCAAATAAATTTCACTGTTAACTTTCCTGATACTCATTTGCTCAGTATGAATAAATGGGACATATGTCCTGTCAACTGTTTCCAGCTGCTACAATATACATGCAGCTTCTTTGTAGCATGGACCAACTCACTTCTGTAAGGGTGGGAGATATCTGTAAGAGGATATGTCTGAGTGACTAAAAGCCAAAAGCCTTCAGTAGCTGTCCCTAATCACCAGCACTGCACTCAGTCAGCACAGAGCTGGGAAAGAGGCAGATATTAAAGAAAAGGAGGCTTAACCAAGACATGTGGTCCCTGTTCACGTCTTCCTTGAGCAAAGATTTCTCTTCATGTACTGTTTTCCTTGTAGTCTTTTAAAAAAAGTGGGGAAAAACCAATGAAACTGCTTAGAGAAAAACCTGGAGGCAGAGCAGAAATTATTAAAATGCCCATTGCTTGTGCCTGCACCTCGGTCATCCCATGCCACAGGCACCGGTATTAAATGCCACAGTCACTGCTTGAGATTTTCTCGATGGTATTTCATGTGTCTGTAGAGAAGGGAGTTCAGAGACAACTCTTCCAAATTCTTGAGGTTGTCAGGTGTGAAGTTTGAATCTGTTTCATAGCTGGGACAAGGCTTAATAATATCCTACTTTACACATAATTCTGCATAATATAGTTTTTCTATCTCATTCTATCAGCTAGAGCGACTTTCTTCATTATAACTGCAGCTTAAGAAATCCTCATATTAAATCTTTCCCCATCACTCTTCTCTGTCATGTCTACAACAGCCTACATGTTATTTTCTCTTTAATTCTGCTAGTCAGGACTTCATCATGCCTTACGCAGTCCTACACGTTGTTCTCACACTGTCCTCTAATTTTATTTCACATCATTTATTTTGTATTTCCAGGCAGCTGCCATTTCTCTTAGTCCTGTTGTTTTACATTATTCTTCTGACCTGACTATATAATCATCCTATTTTTCACATGATCACAATTCACCTTCTGCTTTTCCCACTTCTGGTGTTTTTTAATTTATTTTACTGGCAAGGTTTTGGTGTCAATTCACCAATTAATTCTTGCTGTCACTATCTGCTACTAACACGGGTTAGGTGTCTACATACCTTTGAGAACTTGAGCTCTAATTCCCACCAATTTTGAGGGGAAACAAGCAGCTCAGGGTTGACCTGACAGTGTGGGAGTTCTGATGCCTTCAAAGGGTGCCTGTGCTGGAGCAGGCAGAAGAAATCTGCAATATCTTTATGAGAAAAAGGATGAAAAGAGTAAACTTATCATGTTTATTAAAATAGTAATGATATCACAGTGGGGATGTGTTGCCTTATTCCAGATTTATATATGGGATCTGTGAATGTCACAGGGCTCAGCATGCAATCCCATAGACATTCTATTTGCATGTACCCCACATTCAATAAATAAAAAATGGAAGTGTCAGAAAAGCATTTTAAAACACTCTGTTATTAAGCAGTTTCCGGCAGATCTTGTGCTTTTTGGTCATTAGTCTCCTACAAGCTCTCACTGTATGTTGTGACAAGCTGTAAATGCTTGGGCTTTAGTGCCAAGCTGAGAAGCAAAGCAAAAAGAAAAAAAGAAGGGGGAAAAGTTATCTTTAAATCTGTGTGTCTTAAGATAAAATCCTTCCTGCAGACAGACCCAGCCTGGCAGAAGGAGTGATGACTAAGCCCCATTTCCTCCTGTGAACAGCCACTTTGCTGACAACCTCAGACATGCAGCCCTTCACACCAAGGGACACTGATGGTCCATGAAATTTGAGCCTGTATCAATGATAGATTTAACTTCTCATCCTTCACTCCAGTTCCAGAAAGACATAATTCATAAAGGACAGGTTTTGCAGTTAGCAAACAGAAACAGGCCCAGTGTTAGTGCAAAAAGGTCAATTTTTTACCCATCCACTCTTTTTCTACTAATTCAGAACCTGAGAGGTGATTAAAGCAACACAAGATTATTACTTGGAATGAAAGCATGAGGATATTCATTCCCTCTGAGGTGTAAAGCATGCAGAGGGAAGAGTGAGACCTGCAAGGTCTCTGAGCAGGGTCTTCTTTCACGCCTCTGTCTCCCTTTCAAGATGTCTGTGCCCTCCCCAGCCCAGTTAACTCATACTTATGTCTGCCCAGGATACACAGGACCGTCATTCCTGCAGCACATCCCTTGTTCCCCAAAAGCTCATGTGAGCAGGCAATTAGATCTCACTCCCTATTCCTTGATAACAGAAAGGCTGAAACTTAAAATCCCACAAGTTAGAAAAAACCCACAAGTGGCCCAGAGGGAGGTCATGCATCCTCGCCATGGTTACCTGCCCCCTGAGGTTGTCCATCCCCAGGACCTATCCTCTACTTTGCTGTCCCTTTTTCTGTTCAATTCTCCCTTCCTAGGGTCTTCTGGTTTCACTTCTGGGCACCACACAGGTTTATGCCAACTATGCAGTCTGGGGATAAATTATGCATTTAACCACTACAGTCAGCTCCCTTACTTTTCACCCTCTAGAACATAATTTTTCATTTTTCTTTTCAGCAGAAGGCAAAGCATTGCCATGTAATGCCTCTTAAAGATGAGTAAATTTATAGCTCTTCTGCCCCTGCAAAGGCAAAAGCAAAATTTTAATTTTTCTCCTAAAGCAAGACTCTTCCCACTCCATTATACTGGCAGTGGCCCACTGTCAGAGCCTTACTGCACGATGTGAAAGAAAGAATTCCAGGAATTCCAAAGTCAAAGGAAATAAAATAATTTGTGCTGTAAAGCACCTCAGCCATTTAGGTAATTAATATGAGTTATTTTTGGTTCAGGGCCGGAATGGAAGGATGAGTCCTACCTCAGTACGAGCTGAATATTTCTGCACCTCAGAGTTTTTGTCTGTGCCTGTTTAACCACTAAGTGTCACACCTGTCACCTACACAGGTAACAATGAACACAAGCTCATGTCTCTCATTTCCTCATCACCTCTGCCAGGTTTGGTGACTTGGTTGAGATCTTACTCTTTACCTGGTGACTTGAAGCCACAGTCCCTAAAGTCGAGGTGCCAAAAGGGAGATGGGGTGAGCAGAAGGAAACATGTCCCTAAGCACCTGCCAGCAGTCCCTCTGCTGCCATGTCCCATCTCAGAGGATTTCCATGGTCCAACACCTTCATGGCCTCCTCCTCCATGGGTGGGCTGGGGCTGCCAGCTCTGCCCAAGCAGGTGGGTGGATGGGGCTTGTGGCTCCAAGCAGCTGGGCTTGAAACTCGGGGTCTAAACATGTCCACCTTACCAAGCTAAGTGCCTTTTTCCAAGCACATCTGGGACTGGGTAAACCTTAGCTAAGCTCTGTGCTTCCCAGAGCAGGCAGTCATAAGGTAGGCAAGGAAGGTCACAG
Source organism: Neodrepanis coruscans (assembly GCA_013400695.1). Lineage (NCBI taxonomy): Eukaryota > Metazoa > Chordata > Aves > Passeriformes > Philepittidae > Neodrepanis > Neodrepanis coruscans. The sequence continues at coordinate 6,787 of VYZS01081323.1, read as the reverse complement.
GGGCAGAAAATTCTAACTCCACATTTCCCCAAAATGAAAAAGCAAGGATTGCTGTTCATTTAAGCAGTCAGGAGCCAGTTTCCAGAAAGCAGTTGCACGGAGGACTGCAGGATCGACAGGCTGCAGCAAGTGGCAGGTGAGGGTTGCAGGGGAAAGGGAAGAGCTGTGTCTCATACATGTCTTCAAACACCTTTGCCACAGGTCAGTAGAGAGTCCTACCCCGTGTGAAATTACCTGCACCCCCAGAATTATTTCCCTGATTTCCTGTTGGGTCATCCCAGAAAAAGCACCATCACAGATGAAACTGAATTTGAAATTCGCTGTCTTGGGCTTTTCCATTATTATTATTCAGCTTCCTCTATGAGAGATGAGCTGCACTCCGCACTCCATGTTCTTTATTTGCAGGTGATTTTTACTTAACTGCACTATTGATCCCAAGATGGATAGGAAACCCAGCAGCTTAAGCCCTGTCCCCAAAGGTATGAAAGCTTCATTAGATTTATGAAATTCCCCAGGATACACTGAGGCTCTGCAGTTCATCTAGCAAAAAGGCTTTACATTTTACTCACGTCCAGATGATTTGTATTCTTTGCTGAATTATTATTTTTATTATTATTATTTAGACTCAGGGTTTCTGCTCTAACTCAACTGCATGTGAAACACAGTCAATTAATAGATAGGGTGAAGGGCAGCCAATCCCCCATGAGTCTCAGATATCTCATTTCTCAACTTCATCCTAATGCTATCACACCCTTCACATCCTTTTGCTCAAGCAGAACAGATTTGGCATTTTCTTCCAGGGGAATTAATGAGGCTTCAGGATCTCCCATTGTTTTTGCCTGGGATAAACAAAAGCATCTTTAGGAACTGTCAGATAAAATCAATGAACAATAATCTACAGGTTAAAGATGTGTCCCAGTTTTGGCCAGGATAGAGTCAATTTTCTTCACAGTAGTTGGTATGGTGCTGTGCTTTGGATTTTTTATGGAACAGCTGTTGATAACTCAGGAATGCCTTCCTTAACACAGCAGTTCATACCCACTGCCAAAGCTTTTTCTGTTCTTCATCCTGCCCCACCAGCAAGAAAGCTAAAGGTGCACAAGGAGTAGGGAGGGAACACAGCTGGTACAGCTGACTCCAGCTGACCACAGGGATATCCTACTCCATTTGGAGTCATGCAGGAAGCAGGAGGAAGGGGAGGGCATTTGGAGTGATGCCATTTGCCTTCTCAAATCACCTTTACATGTGATGGATCCCAGCTTTCCTGGAGATGGCTGAACACCTGCCTGCTCAAGGGAAGTGGTGAAAGAATTCCTTGATATGATTTTCCTGAGTTCACAGTTTTTGCTTTACCTAATGAACTGTCTTTATCTCAACCCACAAGTTTTCTCACTACCACTCTTCTGATTCTCTCCCTCATCCCACCAGTGAGGGTTGAGTGGTTGTCTGGGGTTAAACCAAAACAAGATGCAAATAAAACCAGGCACCAATCTTCTGGCAGCAATGTTCAACAGGAGCTTCACCTGGAAGTGAGGACAGAGATGAGAGGCAGCACACTGCTTCATGACTAATGTGTCAGTGGGGCACCAAAGGGATCGTTTAGGACTAGCAATTTTTAATAAGTTCCCTCACCACATGTCATGTGGAGTTAGTGGCAGATCCCTGACATTTGTAGAAGAGACTAATTCAGAGCCCAAGAAGTCCAGAGAGGATAATGAAGTTAGACAGGCATTAGCTAAATGAGAGAAGAAAAAAGGCCACTTTGTATTTAGGAAATACAATCAAAAATGAGGAATTTTTATTCAGAAGGGAAGTGAAGCTTGGAAACCAACAACACAGAAGTAGTCCAAGAACAGACAATAAATAAGGTGTCTGTAAGCAGAAACTAGTAGATGTCACAGAAACATGGGCATGCCTCAGGGCTGTTCCTTGGAATAGCCACGGGCTCTGCTGCCCCACAAGGAATTAGAGGCAGGCAGTGCCAACACTGGATGGATACACTGGCATGATTGTGGAGAAGAATGGCAAGGATTGTTGAGGAGCAGGAAGAAGGAGACATGACAGCAATACACTCGAGGATCTTACAAAATAGGAACATCTAAAGGAATGCAATCAGGTCGCAATATAGCTGTGTGTGAGGGAATGTAAAACAGCCAGTTGTAAGAGCAGGAAAACCTCCCTGACAGCCAGACCAAAGTGTTTGTGAAGTCATACAGCTTCCAAGAGACAGGATGGGAGCAACCTGCACTTGTTTTGGACCAGCACAAGACATCTCCCTGTGGACACTGGGACTCGGGCACGGCCACAGTCCTGGCCCAGATGCCTCTTCTTGGCTGCACAGGGATAACCTCCCACTCCCCCAAGGCAATGCTGCTCCAACAGTTTCCCACTTATCTCAAGATAAAATAGAAACATTCCTGTTTGCCTTTTCCATGGGTTTGGGTGAAGCTTCAGCATGAAAATCCCTTACAGAAACAAGAACTTTTTAGACATTTCTGGTTTTTGTCCATAGCAAGAAAACACGCTTTTCTTCACAGGAAATAGGGACTGTTCTCACCATTGAGTTTCTGTTTGGATTTTCAATATTTTCTACTTGCAAAATCCTTGGACAGGGGCAAGCTTTTTTAAGCTAGCTCTAGTAATGATAATGGCAGTGGTAACAAAAACATAGCCTTAAAACAGCAAGCCTTATTTTGCTTGCTTGCTTTTTCAAGGCAGTATTTTTCAGGTAATAATATAGTTCTAGTATATTTTAAAGGAGATATTCCACAGGCAAGATCTGTCACAGACAGCATTCATTTTGTACAGGTACAGTTTTGGCTGTATCTGGTGGCACCCTGTAGCAGCCTGGGCTCACAGGGATCACAGCCTGGCCAGAGGAGTTGCATGTGAGATGTAGGACTCATGGCATCATCAGCCCTCCATGGGCTGCAGCCTCACAAGCCAAACCCTTTGTCCTCCCTCAAAATCTCTCTGCTGAATCGTGGCAATGCACTGACCTGGAGCAGGCAGAGAGTGGGGATGTTTTGTCAGGTAGGGAGCCTCTCCAGCTCCTTAGAAAGCACCATCAGATATGAAAAGTGTTACTGTCATTAAAACCCCTTTGCTGAAAAACAATGGCACTAGGCAGCCCTGTGCTAAAAATGACTGCCAAGCTCCACACACAGTCCTGGCTGACCTTTACAGAGCATTTCTACCGTGCTGTTAATTTTCACAGGTCCCTCAGGTGGGCACTTCAGAGAGTCTTCACTCGCCTCACACGCTGCTGTTCCAGGGTCATGGCATTCTCACACTCAGCAGCCAAAGACCCATGCAGGCTTATTTTATTCAAGGGCTATTTTTATGCATTCTTTTAATCAAATATTTGGCTGCTGCAATCATCTTGATTAATGAAGGTGAGCAGGGCCCCTGTGTGTTCAGCACCTGGGTCCTTCTCTTCATTTCACACCCACATCACACCATTCCCCCTCTAATACAGGGACAGAGGTATAGGGCATCTTGTCAGAATCTAATTTATTATTTCTAAGCTTTACTAGAATTTATTTCTTCCTCTTGAACTAGAATCTGAAATAGCAAATTATTTTCCTGTAAGGTAGATTGTCTAAATGATTAAACCTGTGACCATGTTGCTAATTGAAATATCCTATTTTTAAAAGCAATGGAAAAGGGTCCACATCTCTTCAAGACCATTTTTTGTGATCCTGCTTTATTTAAAAGCACAGCCCTCACAAAAAAACCTCTGAATGAGACCACTAAACATGTTTCTAAGCTGTTCAAGAGTTATTTGGCCTGATTTACCAATGTCTGTACATTACAGCTAATCAAGGGGAACACTGCAGTAATAAAGGGAGGCCAGCCAGGCTAAGGTCCTGCTTTGGAAAATCATATCCCAAATAGCAGCTGCTGCCCCAGTAGAGCTCCCAGTAATTACAGTCCCCCAAGGGGTGTAATGGGAGGTAATCTAGTGCAGTTTAGGAAGTCCAAAGTACTCCCGTGGTGCATCCCAATTCTACAAACAACTATGTCAAACATTATATAGGTTTCCTTTGGGGACTAGCGAAAATTATACACACAGGGACTAGAAATCTATTAAGGCATTCAGCAGGTAATAATTCCTGCCAAATCAGGCAGTAATGTTAGCTGCTTATAAGCTGTATTAGGTACCCGCAGACAGAAGGCATCCGGCACTGTTTTGTGGCACAGCATCATCCTTTGATTTGTTTCAGGCTACTTGTATTTGCCACCCACCCCTTCAGGAAGCCAGAGCCACCACCTGACACAAGTTAGCTGGAGGCTTCTCTGTCAATTGATCTTTGTGAATTACAGCGGTAGAAGCTGTGGGCTGAATTACACCCAGCTGTCTACAGGGTTGTTTTAAGAGAACGTGGTACTTTCAACTCAGATGAGCCAAGGAAGGGATGAGCAAGTTTTGCTTCTGAAGTGTATCATACCCTGAAGGCTTTGTAGTCTCCCCCAAAACAGAGCTGCACAAGCACACACACAGACCAACAGCCCAAGCAGTGTTTGTATCCAACACCAAACAGACAAAATAGCTTATGGAGCTGCAAGATAAGAGTGAAGAGAAGATGCATCAATAGGCATTTTATAGACATAAAACATAAAAATTATATTTCTGTAAGTTATGTAGCTGCTTAAGCAATTATTGAGTAGTAATTTTGAAGAGTAATCTAATTAAAATTTCTATTTACTGTTATTATATTACAGCTACTAAGAAAAACAGGCAGTCCCTTCTCTCCTGATTGCCTTCACCCTTTTACTGTGGATATGTTTATCTGAAACTCCAACTGGAGCATGCAGGCAGCAACCCCTGGGGCTAAGGGCCCCATGCTGCAGGGGTAACATTCCCACTCCTGTATAAAGAGCTCAGGCACCTTAATGCCATAAGTGACCCCATCCCTCTATCATCTGACTTACTGAAAAACCACACAGGATTTTGATTATAACATTATTTCTATGTATTACCTAAAAAATCAGGGCAGAGGGACACCATATAAAAAAACATTACACAGCAAGTCACTGAAGACTTGCATTCATCATACAGAGACCAGGCTGTTAAATGCTCTTTTCCATCACATCTTAATTTCTTAATTTTACGGGCCAGATTTAGAGTTAACAGAGACATTTCTATCTAAAGCCTAATATACATGATAGCTTCACAGTGTGTGATCCAGCCATGAAAGAGTAAAATGTCTTTTCAATATTGCCTGTGCAGGTCAATATAACACAATATTGAAAAGTCAGGTGTGTTTACCTAGTTAACATGCATCTTTTACATGCTCTCCTAAGCCAGCATATTGTGTCAGTGGCAAGACAAAGCTGTTAAGACAAACAAAAGTACTCTAGAAAAATTTCATTCAATTTTCATGTCTTTGTAGCTGCCCCTAATTTTATATTCTCCTGCTTTATATTCTCCTGTGAAGTCAAGTACCATTCCCCTGCTGGAATACTGAAACTTCCAGTTCAAAAGCTCAAGGAGCGTGGTTTGAAGCAAAGAGTCTCCCAGCCTTGCAACCCCTGCCTTCTGTTTCCTCAGCAGGTATTGATTGATTATCAGGTACTGGCAAAGTGCCTTTCTTGACCTACCATTCCAGTCAGTGAGAGGAGCCTCTGTACCATTACTACCTTTCTCATTATATCTGGACATTTGTCCTGCCTCAGGACTGTCTTTGGGAATTCCCAGTCCCCCTCTCTTCTCCTCCACTGCTCAAACACACTCAAAATATGTGAAGTTATCCCTGTGCTGAACAATGGAAAAAAAACCCAGACCAAACAGTACTAGATGTGATTCAGGGCTTAAAGGCAAGGAGAGACAATGCTGGAGCTGCCTTCCACTCTGCCAAAAGGGAGAGGGACTGTCTGTGTGTAAATCAGTCACCTACAGAGAGTCTCCAGCTCCCACCACATGCTGCAGCCCCTCTAACCAAACCCAAGCTGAGTGCTCAGCCAGCATCCTCAAAACCCTTTTAAGTTTGCACAGACATTGCCTTTTGAAAGCCTTGAGGAAGACACCACCTGGACAAGCCTTTGTCCAAGAGAAGGAAATCCCTTGATTTCAAACATTACACATTTTTTTTAAAAAAAAAGTTTGTACAATGGAGGAAACTATAAACTGCATTTTCATTAATTCCCCTAAAGTGTTCCAAATTCAGAAAAAATAATTTTTCCTCATGGAAAAGAGAACAAAGCAGCAAAGTGGCATTCATTACTTTCTGGCTTTGGCCACAGCAGCAGGTTGGCAGGGGTCATACGTATGGGGAGACTCATGGCAGCTGTACATTCCATGGTCCTGAGCAGGAGCACCTTCTCCTCCTGGATCAGGGCTGAGGCAGCTGCCAGTTTTGCCTACCAGAGGGAAAAAGTCCTGCAAATAGGATCAGGCAGGCACAGCTGTTTTCTGCTAACAAAATTTCAGATTTCCACTATGTTTTGAATGAAACTTTTAACAGCAATTTTTTTTTCCAGTGAACATCCCATCAGCTTTTTATTGAAGCTACTTCAACTTGTTTGAGTTTCTAAAAACCAAGAACTCTATAAAAATTAAAAAATTGCTACATAGCTAAATATTAAAACAAAATTCCATTCCTAAGGATCAGCAGCAGCCTGTGTACCCAGCAGAAAGCATGTAAGTGGTCATGAAAGCTGGCAGGGAAGGTGCTTGAGTGGGCTGAGTGGGCAAGTAAAGCTGCTCCTTCCCAGCAGCAATGATCGGCAGGATTCAGCCCTGTGGAATCCCTCTGTCCGACTTCTCAACCTTGCTTTGACTGCT
>VYZS01081322.1:0-26852 GCA_013400695.1 Neodrepanis coruscans | reverse complement strand
TATTTTTGCCCAATCCGATATGATGATTTTTCCGTAGGTATCAAAGGCAGCTGATTGAACCAAATTATTTTGCTGCAAGTTTCAGGCAGGGAGGAAGGCACGGGACATGCTGCATGTCATGACATTGCTGCTCACAAATAGCACAGGAAATGAAGGATTGCCAAAATATAACTGTTTATTTCTTGGCCTGAAAATATGCCTGTTTAAAATATGACATGTAAGTAGCTGCTTTGTTCAGTCACTGGGAGAAGTTGTTGTTTATAAGGGAATAATAGGTCTGTTGGATGAAGAAGGGGGGCAAAAAGAAGGGATTTACCCTTTCTGCTCTATTTGCTTCTGTCTTGGAAATGCCTTGGAAAGAAGTTGTAAGTGGAAGATGTATGGAGAGGGTGTTTGGTCAGACAGCTGGAAGGGAAACCTGTGGGAAGAGGGTTGCCACAAGCAGGAGGGAGCCAGATTTTGTATTTCTCAGCACATTAGTCCACACTACAGCCCTGGGCAGCCCTTGGATAACCCCAATTCTGCACTGAAGAGGACAAACCTAAACAACCCACCTTTGGGCCAAAAAGTGAGGGGTTTTTTGGTGACTCTCCCCATCCAGAACTGCAGTGGGACAGTGGTGGTGGGATGGTGCTTGAGCACGGTGCAGATGTTGCACCAGCAAGTGGGATCATCTTTGACCTGCTTTTGCAGCCTGTTTTTTATCTCGCCTGGGCACACCCTGGAGCGTGGGTTAAAAGGTAGGCTTTATCTACCTGCTTAATTAAATCCCGAGGCTGCAAACAAAAGTATGTTGTGTGGTAAGGCTCGCTCTTAACATGGGCTTGGCTTGCTGTTGGCTGGATTTAAACCACAAGATTGTTTCCTGTCGGCCACCAAATTGCAGGGAGATGATGGTAGTTGTCCTCTCTCTTCCTGGACCAGGCTGGAAAATGGGAGACCAGGAATGAGACACAACTTAACTATTGGTTTCAATCCCTCCTGTTTCTTTCTTGCACACTCTGGCATGCTTGAGGAATCGAAAAATTCTGTTGTCTTCCCTCCAGCAGAATGGCCATAGGAACTGCTTCTTAGAATAAATGCATTGAAAAATATGGGCATTTCCCCCCCACCTTTTTTAACAGCAGAAGTTGATTCTTCTTGCAAGAGCTGTGCAGGGGTGGAGGGGGTACAGAGATCAGTGAAACCAGAAGTACAGCTCTGGAGACTGTGTTTTTGATATATGCCCTGTTTGCTAAACAGAGCATTTGATTTTTGGAGGACTTGGGCTTCTAAAGCAGTGCAGGAATTTAAAAAGAAGAAAAATAAAAAAGGTCATTTGACTCAAAAAAAGGCACAAACAGACTGCAGAGTTGATTGACAGCAGATGCAAGCTGCAGCAGTCCCCATTTCTGTGGACTACCAAAAGCAAGAAGCTGTTGTCACACGAATTCCAGCACTGGGAAGGGGTCTGCTCCAAGCCTGGCAACAAGCAGAGCAGGGCAGCATCTCCCAGCATCTTGCTTGCACTGACCATTTCTTCCCACCTTGGCCATGGGTAAACTCAGCTGATGGTTTCTAATGCCTTTTTTTTGTTTGTTTGTTTCTTTTCTTACCTTTTGGTTTTCTGCCAAGATCTTGTGAGTTTTCTTTTCCTTCCTTCCTGTTTCTCTACCCACGTCCACCCCCTTTCCTTGTCAAATTTCCTTTAATCATTTATTTTTCTGGTGCTTACTCAGTACTGAAAACCTGACCCTCTCAAGCTGCAGAGAAATGCAGCTGGGCTGCACTGGCTCCCTTCTTGATGCCTTCCCTCTCTGTCTAGCCCTCACCTTTGCTTTTGTGTCAGCTTTTCGGAGCAAAGGTTGGGTTTGCCCATGTAGTTTCTCTTCAGTTCCTCACAAGCCAAGGCAAAGCATTTGCTGGCCCCCTCTGCTCTGTGAGTCAAGGGTGCCGGGTTGCAGGATGGAGCTGGGCTGAAGGGCAAACCCTGTTAATGCAGCAAGAATAGCAAAGCAGTGCCCAAATACTGCACTTTTCCCCACTGGCAGAGCCGTTTTTGGGGGGGCGGTTATCCTACTGGTGTGACCATCGGTGTTGGTACTTGCGTATGTAATGATGCTCCCAACGTCTTTTTTCTACTCCAGCTTCATGTCAGGCAGATGTTGGGTGGGCAGATGGACATCATGTCAAAGTCTGGGAAGATACCTTTTAACCTTCTCGTTTTCTGTCTCCATTTCCTTTTCCCTGGGCTCTTGGGGAGTGTTTTTTGCCTCTTTCTTACTTTATATCTGTTCCTTCATGTGTCGATCTCATCTGGAAGCACAACTTCTCTTGCTGCAGCCAAACCCTCCTGGGCAGTGTTTTCTCCTCACATCAGGGGAAGGTGATCCCCATCACATGCACTGGGTGTAGCCATTGGAGTGGAACACTGTTTGCCCCATGCAGTAGATGTTTCACCTTAAATAAAGCAAGGTGTGTTTTATCAAAAGCAGCACTACAAGGTCTGCTTTCAAGGCTGTTGGGAGACCTTTCTGCCAACAGCCGGCAGGTTCTACCTGTTGCAGGAGGTCTGAGTGAGATTTAACCCAAATTACTGTTTTTGTCTCCAGCCTGCTTGTTCTTGGGCTCTTTGAATAACTTTATTCTTTGACTTTCTTTGCTTGCAACTCGCACTTCAAGGACTGTGTTTGGGGTTTCTGTCGTTCCCCCTCCCCCTCCCACCCCTTTGTACTCTCTGTGTGCTGTAATCAGAGGAGAGATCTTGAGTCTATCAGCTGAGTATCGCTGATGGCTATTCCAGCTAGGAAGGAAACTTCTTACTGGCAGCCGTGGGGAGGAGGGGTTACAGGACTTTCTAACAACATTTCCCCATCCCTGGCGTTTTCAAAAGTGGGGTTTCAGAGTTGCCCAAAGTGCCTGGACTTCAACAGTGGTGCCTGTCAAGGAGAGAAGCATTTCATGGCCTGAAAACTGCTGTGGTGGTGGAGCTTGTTAGTGCTTTTCATCCGAGGGGCTGCAGAAACTAGGCAGAATGCAAGCCAGAAATAGTGTCCTTAGTAAGCTACCTGAACAAAAAACATATTTTTTTATTTGCATGGTCTTTCAAAAGTAACACTGGCACTCATTACCTGTGTACATCTCTCCTTAAGAACTAAAGTGTGTGTCTCTTGTTGAGAGCAACCACTTCCCCTGCTTTTTTTTAGTAGGAAAGGTGGGCTGGTTGGTGTGTTCCACCTCTGCTGCTGCTCTTTGCCAGACTGGTGCTGACGGTGCTGGGAGATGTGTTGTAAAACCTGATAGTGCCTTTTGATCCCGTGTATGGGAAACACATCTCTCTGCTTGTAAGGACCTGCGCTGCCGTGCAAGGACAGGAGCGTGTTCTGCACATGCACTCGAGTCCTGAGGAGGTCTGGAAACACTTAGATTGTTTGGGTTGTTTTTTTTTTTAACTGCATTGTAGATACATCCTGTTTGGATAGACCCATTACTTCTTCTCTTGCTGATTAAAAGTGGGTCTGAGTAATAGGCAGCTTCCCTCCCTGCACTGCACATTAAAATGTTGAGTATTGCTTCCATGTTTGTTGAGGAGTTGGGAGCAAGTTTAGTTTCCATTGCAGTATCTGAAATACACTGAAGGCATTTGCACTGCAGTCAGGGTTTCAAAATGCTGTGGGAAATCAGAAACTTTCTTCCCTAAACACTGGAGCCTGTTGCAGCACCACAGTCTCGCCTACCAGCTCCTTCCTGATCCTCCCCTCGCCTGCGGAAAGACAACATTTCTTAAATGATGTGGTTTTATAGGAGTTAAGTCCCTGCTTAGGATTAGTCGGTGCCACTAGCAGCAATTAGCATCTGAACTAAGGCACATCTGTGTAATACTTTTTTTTTTTTCCTGTGTGAGTCTCTAGACTATTTATGCTCCTTATTTTTTCTTCATTCACATGCTGGTGGTGGAAAGCATTTTTTGAGGGGGGACGTGAGGTAGAAGAAGGGTCTCTCCATAGCCTTGTGCATATTTGTTTTTAGGGGAGGGTTCCCCATTTTAGATACTGGCAGCATTCATTTTTATGCAGCTGTACTGATTCTTTACTCGTAACACCTTGAGCAGGTCCCCTCAATGAGTGGGGTGCTGCCCAAAAAGATACCCGTTGTGTTCCCCCCGCTCCTCGCTGAAAGCAGAGAGCTCAGCTCACCTCTGCTCGCTGCATTTCTTCCGCTGACATGTCCAAACACTCCTGTCTGGGTTTCCAAGTGCTTGGAAGGCATGCTGGCTGTTTACCTGGGTTTATGAGTGGAAAGGTATGCCCCCGAGCTGATAGAGGGTTACTAACTAATCCTTCAAGTTGCAGCATATGGGGAAGTGTGTGCTTTGCCTCAAGTTGGGACAAAACGAGACAAGGGGAGGATGAATTGCTGGGATCATCCCTTGGGAGTGAGCGGCATCCTGGGCTCCCCTCTGGGCTGGAGTGCCAGGAGGGTGCCACCAGGACAGTTGTCCTTGAGGTCTTTGTGAAATCTTGGAAAAGTATCCAGGTATTAATACTGGAGAGCTCCTTTTGTCTTGCAGTAATCCCAGGGATGCCACAAAGAGCTGCTGGAAGGCACCAGCAGAGCTGGCGAGTGCCTTTGGCCGCTGCTGTGGGGATCTGGCTCTGGGGTTGCAGTTATTTACAGACCATCAGGTTCTTAAAAGTTATGTTGAGATCTGAAAGTATCCCCTGGGCTAATTCAAAGCCTGCTTGGAGTTTCTCAGCTGTGTAACTTGGGGTTTTGTGCTCAATTACTTACTTTTGTTCAATTTATTTGTGTGATGACTGTAACACTTGGATCTTTGCATTTCTCCATCATTCATCCATACTGTGTGGGTGAGGGTGTAAGGTCAGAAGTCAGTGGCTCTATGGGGTGATGAATGCCTAGTTTTGCCTTAGATGCCCCTTGCAGTGAGTCCTGATGATGCCAAGCTGAGAAATTCTCCTTCCTCTGCTGCCAGGTTGGCTGTTGAAGAGCTGCATGGGAGAGCACATTGCTGAAAGTGGGGGCTAGGCCTGCCTTCTACAATCTTCTCCACAATTCCAACAGTGCAGCTGCCTTATGTGATCATATCTCCCAAAACCCAAGGTGCCTGAACCCTCAGTGCTGATTTTGTTAAAAAAAGTTTTTACTTCAATTTTTTCAAATATTTTTTAACCCTCCCACTTGCCTCAGTGGTGATGGAGAGCCAGGATGCAGACACCCCCTGTTAGCCCTCAGTGTAAATCCCTGTATTTCAGGAGCTTGTTAAGCTCCATGTATTTAAAGTGCATGTGTATATAAATTACAGAAAACCATTGATACTTCAGCAGTGTGCTTTTTTTTTTTTTTTTTTTTTTTCTTTTTTTGAATACTGGTGAAATTACAGCAAAAACTTTATCACTGGAGATTTATAGTGCTGCCAAGATAATTCATCCTTGACTGAAACTTGGCATGGGACATGTTAAGCTGGTTGCAGCCCGTCATTTCTTTACATGTTGTTACTGGATGTATGAAGTTTGGTGGCTGTAAAGATAAAAAGGTTAGGAAATAGTACAGTTTTATAAAATAGTAATTCTGATACTCTCATTGCTTGCTTGAGTGACCTCGTGATTTTAAAAAGGCACCTGGTGTTTAGTTGAAATAGAGGAAGAACTTAGTGCAAAGCTTGTTTTCTCTGTTTAAGAGCAAGAATTAAGTGATGCGGTGCAATTAAACCACTGGAGCTGCTTAAGAGAAAAAAAAACCCTGTTTTTTTTTTCTGTGAAAGTATTTGGCATTTTGGTGTATTTCATGGAAGTGTGTTGAATGGCTGGAAAGTTATCAAGCAGTGCTGGAGATGAGCTTCTGCTTGTATTCTGAAAGCAGTGAAACAGAGTTAGCTAGGCTGGTTAAAAGCAATTAAAATATTAAAGGGGGAGTGATAGGAGAGGGGCAGGCTGATGTGGAGAGGAGCTGGAGGCATACAGAGAGCATGATCTCACAGATGCAGGCAGGAAGTTCTAGAAATACCCTTTATAAACACTGCATCCTACAGGAAGAACCTTAAAGCCCAAATAAACCATTTCCCCTTGTGCCTAAGTGCACATAAACTCCACTGGTTTGGAAGATCTTATCAGGTCAGTGATGTGCCTTTTTACAGTAGTTCCTAAAACAAGTTATATGACATGTCAACCTTTTTTTTTTTTCAGCTGTTCATCAGGTTTATCTTTGCTTTTATCAGTTATTAAAGTCTGTGTCTCACTTACCCAGAAGTCCTAAACCTTCCCAGGTCAGTCTGTCTGGATAAGTGACCATTTTTGGTTAAAATCCTTCCAAAGGCAGAGTTGTGCAGATGGGCAGAGTCAGGAGGAAGGTGGAGGTTTTTAACTTGGTGTGTACATGGGGGAGGTTGATCTTCCTCCACCTAAAAAGTTATGATTGTAGGTTTGTGGTATTTGTGGAAATGATTAAGAGACAGCAGATAAAAGGGGGGGCAGAAAACAGGCTTATTTTGATGTCTTGGATCGAACTCCAAAGTGATTTGTTGGTCCTGGGAATGCTGTGGCCATCTTTGCATGATGCTGGGCTGAACAACATGAAAATACATGTGCTTGCCATACAGTGATGTTTTTACCCAACTCCTGTCCTGTGCTTGCACATAAAAACCTTTCTGCTTCTCTCCCAGGTTTATTATTAGGTCCCAGAAATGCTTGTGTGCCCAGAGGCCAAAGTAGCCAGTCTCTCCCAGGTTTTGGGTGTGGAGATAGTGGTTGTTGTGCCTGTTGACCTCAAGGACCTCAGCTGTGCTGATCCTCCCCCAGCAAGCAGTTGAGGAGCCCTTTAAAATCACAGCCTGTGAATGAAAAAAAATTGCTGCTTAACAAAGTCTGCCACCAACCATTCATTTGCTTTGGTTCTGCCTGCACGCCTCTAAACAAGATTCCTGAAAAAAATTTCCAGGGCATGAAGAAAAGCCACCCCACCCCCTTTGCCCAAAATCCCTGCAAGCAACAAAAAAGGCTGTTCCCTAGAGTTAGCAGCCATATAGACTGTTTCAGAAATGGTGGTCCTAAAGATCCATAAATTGAAATAAATAAAGCCACATCTGAGGCATTTTTTATCTTGGATGAGAGGGTTTGGCTGTGGAGCACTGAGATTCTGCAGTGCTTAGTGCTTCTTATCTGTGTATTCTGTGTTTTCTTGTTCAGGAAAGATCTGGGTGAAATGCATATTGGGTTAGTTTGTTGATAAAATTTGCTGTTCTGTACAAAAGTCATTAAAAAACACATCTAGCAGCTTTGTTGCTGGTTGGGGGTGTTGGGTGTTTTGGTGGTTTGTTTTTTTTCCCCCCCCTCCTTCTCTTTGCTGTATCTCTAAGGAAGCGTGGGCTACCTTTATCAGAGTATTGGTGGAATAGCTTCCCCAACCTTTCATAAGGTCAAATAAAAAAACAAACAGCCCTCCCTATGGGAAGGAAGGGATGGGGAAAGAAGGGTGTTTGTGTACACTCTCCCATTCATGTTTTAAAAAGAAAATATATAAACTCCTGGAGTTGGTGGCGTGTTTCTCGTGCTATTGTAGGAGCTGAGAGTTGGAAGCTTTGTTTGCTTTCTCAGTGCTGACTTAAAAAAAATGGGAATAGCAGTGAGCAGAAGAGGACTTGCTGCTTTGGATTTGCCTCTGTTGGCCAAATCCTCTCCATGTTCTGCAGGGATTGAAGCAGTAAAATCACAAGCTGCTTTTGTGAATCAGTTCTCTTTGCATTACAAATATATTTGGGGTTTTTATGTTGATTTGGGGGTAAGAGGATACAAAGGAAAATGCCCTTTGTTCCAGCGCTTAAGTTTAGAGATCCCAATAAAACACATACCTTTTATGCAAACTTCATATGAAGGGAAAAAAAAAGTAGTTAAATATTACAAACTACTTCCCCTCCTCTGCTTATTCTCTCCTACTGTAATGGGAAGAATTAATTTTTCACAACCATTTACCAGGTTGTGGTTCCGCCTGAGTCTGGTACCCTGCTGAAAACACTCAACTGCAAGTAGTACTTGGGCTACAAACGGTAGAGGTGGGACTCAAAATGAGCATCCTTCTCCAGGTGATCATCCACCTTGGGTCACAGGAATTGAGCCCTGGCTATACCTACTCATGGTATAGATGTTTTAATGCAGCCAGATGCCACCTTTGTCCAGTATTAAAGCAACCCCTGCCCTGTAAGCAAAGGTGGGAAGAAAACCCAGCTGCTTTGGGAGAGGCATCTGGATCTGTTGTCTCTGACCAGTTGTCTGTGGATCAGTTGGAGACAGTATATAACATACACTGTTCATTTTGATTAATGTTATAAAGGACTCATTAGTGGACTTCCAGGCATCCAGCTGAAAGCTAGTGGTAGTTGCAGGGGATATGCCTGTGCCTGGAAAAGGTTGTCTCTTCAGATGCTGAAGATGTCTCTTCAACATTGACTGGCCTTCAGCTGAGAACTGAGTATCAGATGGATCCTTTACAACCTCTCATCTTTTTATGAAAGGGACAGTCTAAATCTTAGCATGCATTAAAGAATATTTGGTAAATAGCTACCAGTGTTACTTTTGTGTGTGATTAGCACTTGATTTTATTTTTTTTGTGGTGTATATTGAAGTAAACATTCCTGTGTGTAATGAGAGTAGTGGGTAGAGGAGGCAAGGATGGAATGGCAGAGAAGTTTATCTTAATTGGTGATGGGTCAACAGAGAAAGCACTAATGTTTTTTGTACTAATTCATTCCAGTTTATGGGTTTATTAACTACCACAGTGTGAATTTGGGCCAGTTGGGTTGCCCTTAGCTACAGGGGGCACAGGAAGGTGGTGACTGTATTTTCCTTAGACCAGTAGAAGTGAATCTTTTTTGTATCTTCAGGTGGTGTCTTCTGGTGTCAGATGGTAGGAGTCTTCCTGGGTTACTATTCAGAGGTGCATTGCTTACCAGATACAGAGCACCTGGCCTTTTTTCCTACCTGTTGAGCCTTCTCATGTCTTACTTTCTGGGTTCTGCAAGGTGCAGATGCCCAGCAGTGTGGCAGGGGATGTGCTTTTGGTTTCAACCCCAGCTGCCAGTTCAAGCCCACATGCCTTGGGTTCATCCTCATCACCTTGCCTGGGTGATGATACCCAGATGTGGGAGCATCTCCAGCTGACTCCAGAGGTACAATGATACCAGTTTAGTGCATTTCCTTGGCAGCACAGAGTGGCCATGATATTCCCAAAGGAAAAGCAATCCTGCTTTCTTCCATAAAGAGCCGGGGAGCAGAAGCTCACACTGAGCCCCCTGTTTGCAAAATGGCTCAGGAGAGAGGAGTGCTTTGGGATTTTGCAAGTTCTCTGATCAAAAAAAGCTCTCAACAATACCCAACCACTCTTTTAAGCTCTCATTTCCTTAGGTGGCTGAAATAAATGTTCAGCCCCTTTCCTCCACTTCTGCGTGTGACTTTTGCCAGCGAGAGACTTCTGCTGCTCCCTAAACTTCTGAGTAAAACCAGCTCCTCGGGACGGAGGAGGGAAACTCCTTGAGAGAGTCGGAATGCCCCGCATAAAAGCACGTTTGTACATTTTGTTACACGGAGGAATTCCTGGCCGTACCCAGCCCTGAGCAAATAGCCAGGGAGAGGCCAGTGAGGCATGACGGATGGCTGTGGTTGGCGAGGAGGGACGTGCGGCGTGGAAGTCGACAGTGCAAAGCAAACAATGCAGGGAACCGTGCTGTGCTTTACAGAAGTGGTGTTGTGTTAGGAGAAAAACTGCCCGAAGCTCTGCTCCAGATCTCTTGCAACAAGTACCAAAAAAAAATGAAGGGAAGGTTCTCGTGGTTTGTTTTGGGTTTGTTTTTTTTTTAATAGGTTAAATTTTCCTGTTAACGTCATGCGCTTCAAGGCACTTGAAAATTATAAGTCTTCGTCGATGAAAGGAAGTAACTCATTGGGGTATTTTGCTGATTTGATGTTTGGCTTCAAGTTCGAGACATTATAAACTTCCCAAGTTTTTTACTCTTCTTCTTGAGGATATAAGGCCCAGGAAAGTCCTACCTATAGATTACCAGAGTTGTCCTTACAGCTCCCTCGGTTGCTGAGATGGCAGAAAACCAAGGAAGCTTTTCCTTGGAGGGCTTCAGTGGGGTTGTCCTTTGTTGAGCACCTGTTTCAGGCATCCTTGCTGTGTAATTCGTAAAGGGGATTTAGAAACTCCCTTGTCAGCAAAGGTAAATTTTGAAAACCCAGAGAAAATGTACAACTGGAGAGAGGGGAAAGTGTGGCTTATGGGAAGGTGCTGTGTTGCAGAAACATGAATGAGTTTCTTCACTTAATTGAATAAAGAAAAGTTGAAAGGGCTGTGCTTGTTCACAGCTTGTACACGTTCTTCCTATTTTATATTTAACTTACTGTGAAAACTGTAGACCTTAAATATGGGGAAGGAAATACCCGAAAGGCTGAAATCCAGTCCCTGTATATTTGCTTTTATTTTGGAGCATTTTAAATACAGGAACTTCTTTAGCAGCCCTGTGGCTTTGTCATCCATGATCTAATTAAAACTTTAAATATATTAACCTCTCCTGTGCTTCAGAAGGATATTTGCTTCTATATGTGGTAACTTCCCTCTGCAGGATATCCTTAGTTTTGTCAAGAGTGCCTTGTTGGCAGCTCCAAGGCCTGTGCAGGCTGTCTCCCCACATGGTGTAGCACAGCACTCTTGGCTTGTGTTGTCCATGGTTGTACCTCTAGTTTTGTGAACACTCTTTGGCATTTATTTCTCCTCTGCATTATGGATCACCTTGTATGTTAGGCTGCTCACGTCATGGAGCAAGGTTGTGGCAANTTTGTGAACACTCTTTGGCATTTAGTTCTCCTCTGCATTATGGATCACGTTGTATGTTAGGCTGTATGTTAGGGGATTTTTATTTCTTTAGCTGGGGAGTGTGCTGAATGTGTTCTTCCTTTTGGCTAAAATTAAACTACCTCCCCATCCCATGCTGCTCTCCCACCCTTGGACTTCCACTGCACGAGGCATGAGAGACATTCAGAGCAGAGGTTGGCATGAAGTTTCAATTAACTATTAAGTTTTTTTAGCCAGGGATATGATCTAATTAATCTTGAAGAGCGTGCTTGCCCCAGGTGAATAGAAAGCCTGCCCGAACAGGCATTGTGGCACTGAGCATGAATTACACCCTATCAAAGGAAAAACTTAATTTTATCCCTACAAATCTCAGTGCAATGTAGCACTTTAGGCAGCCTGTGGATGCAGGTTATTGCATTGCCAGCTGTTAGCAGGTTGAAGGTAATAAAACCAGTTATTTTGGAAACACTGAGCACCACTGGGCTCATCAGAGTTGCCCGTGCCCATTTCACTGCAGTGTTTCAGGAAAGTAAAGCAAGGAGCCACTTGAAGGTTGCAATGCCACGTGCTTGGCAGAGGGTCACAATGAAGCCCCAAATGCTGTCCAGGAGAGGGATTTTTGAAATAGTCCCTGTACCATCCCTCATACCAGCAACAGCTGGTCATTGTAGGCACGATGGGCATCTGGGGTCCCTGGCATCAGAGCCCAGCCTTCCCCTTTGCCACCTTGGTTGGCAAGAGAATCCACAATGTATAAGTGCCGTGAAGATTTTTTTGAAGCTGCTTGACTTTTTTAAATTGTTATTCTTTATTTTATTTCTGGTATCATTGGCATGCAAAGTACCCACAGACCTCAAACACTGGTTGATTGAATGGATAAGGCAAAAATGCCGTGTGCAGCCAGGGCTGTGCAAAGCCAAAGAGCCTTGAGATGTCCCAGAAGAAGAAATGTCCAGTACTTCCAGCATCAGCTGCCTTACATCTGTCCTGGACACCATTGTGTTCTGTCACCAGGGCTGCCAAAGCTCAGAGCCTTCTTTAGACAAGGCACCCATCATTTCATTGTGCTTTCCTGTTACTTCATACTGCTTTTATGTGCTTTGAAGAAAGGGACTTGAGGAGCCAATCTGTATCTTACAAAAGTATCTCTTGGGTACTGGTTCTTACCTGATGATCTGCCTGAATGGCAGGAGTCAGATCTTAGTGTTTCTGTGGAAGTACTGCCCAGATTTTCTTGGTACCTCGTTTCTTCATCTAGAGCAAAGAAGGGGTGAAGCCACGATACCTGGGTGTCATTCCAGGGTTGAAATTACATTTCTGGGTGACATTTCAGGGTGCAAAGCACAGGGAGCCTTGGCAAACACTGTATACAGGTGCAACTTCTCACCACCACCTCAAATACTTAATTACCCAGAGAGCATGAACTTTAACAGTGCTCTTGGTAATGATTTCCTAGAAGCCAGTGCTGCAGGGCTCTGTCTGTGTCTGTTATTATTATTCCAATTTCTGCTTGTAATTGATGAGAGTTGTTTAATTACCAATACCGGTAAGTTAACATGAGGAGCTATGAGATGATGCCGAACATTTGGTCTTCTGAAACCCTGGTACACTGGGGCATGTGGGAGGCAGAACCAAAAGGTAGCAAAGGTGACAACTGGTCTGTTGAGTGTTTGGCAGTTCTGCAGGATTTTAATGTAAGTAATCACGTGGAAAGGGAATGTGAACTGCCAAAAGGCAGGTAGGAACCCACTGTTGACCATCCTGTTGTAGTTGGTCACTGTCCTACTTGATACAAAACCAGAAGACACATGGATTGGTATGTCCTGTATCAGACAAACAGCAAATGCCTAATATTTGACCCAATATTTGATACTTCTATATTTGCACAGATGTTCCAGGGAGTAAGTATAGAAATAGCATTTACATCTTCGTTGCAGTTGTGGTAGAGGTCAGATCCAAGTGGGAGGCTGGGCTGGTGGTATTGCACTTGTCTTTTTTTTAATGTAGATCATTTCCCCCCTCAGTAGTTAACTAACATCCACTAACTAACATGGAAATTTAATTATATTTCCTAAATGATGAATGCCCTAGTTCAAAGGGATCCCTTTCAGTGGACAAAAATAATTCAGCTATAAATGGTACTAAAGAGTGAAGTGATGAGGACATATTAGGAGCATAAATATTTAAAACACTCTTTCGGGTTAAGTTAAACTTGTTTTCTGCATTGATGGCTTTCAGTGCTCTGGGAATTCTGCAGATACATGTGAGCTCTACTCTGCTTTTAGGTTGGCATTCAGTAGATGCACATAGCATTGGCTGCAGTGGGAATTATCTAAAGTTCTCGCAAGGCTTTTGCAAGAAAAAGGTGGAAAAGTTGCTTCAAAAAGATCCTGTGTGAGGACAAATTGATGTGGTGTCCTTGTGTCCTGCACTTCCCACCTCCTTTAATAGCAGAAGAACCCTGGGCAGCGCTGTGCCTCATCCTGACTCACTTAAGTGAGATAACCTATGTGTGAGGCACGACACAAGTGGAAAAACCATTTATTTCCAACAAGTATCATTACATTAAATACACCAGAATACGTGTTTGGAGGGAGGGCCTCGTCCTGTGTCTGTGGGGGAAAATGCAACAGCAAAACAACTTGATTTATTGGCATCACCTACGGAATATTGTCCGTGCAACAACTTGTAATGACTTCAGATGAGGTGAAAACCAAATAACAGTGTTGGTTAGGGAGGCAGCAGGTCTGTAATGTGCAGGATGGCCTCCCCATCTGACAGCTCTGGGGACCTGGGTGAGGAAACTTCCACAGCTGCTTTTTCACAGAGAATAGTGTGACCTGCAGATGGAGGCTTGTGCTGGTATCTTAAGCTTCAGAAAAACAAATATTCCCTCAAAATAACATTAAAAAAATAAACTTCCACTTCTTCCTGTTTTTACAGTTCACTTATTTCCTCAGTGTCATGGTTTTGTGTCCAGTACTGTAGATTGTTAATCTTCAGAGGATCAGGACCTTCATAGAAGTATTTCCTGTACATGTTTATCTGTCTTTTTAACAAATTAGTATCTACTTGTTCTCTTCTGAATTCTCCTGCAAATAGTAGGAAACCCTCCCCTCAGTAATAAGGCTTTTTGCTAGGAAAAATATCTTGATGAATCGCTGCCAGGGGTTAAAGTACCTTTTTTATGACTTGGTTGATGGCATCCTTTAGGACATCTGCAAGTAGCACCAAATTCCAGAGGTCACTGTCTTTGTGTTGGTTTTGGCAAAGCATTGTTTCAGCTAAACTTCATTTATTGGGTTGTACATGCATGTGGAGATCTCCTGTGCAAGTGTTAGCTGGACTCCTGGAAGAGAGATGTCTGAACTTTCTCTTGGGACCGTGGATTTCCCCTTAATTTATTACCATGATTGGCCTTCAGTGCCCATTTTCTACATCCAGCTCTTGCCTTGCCTTGTTGCAGTGGGATGGAAGGAGTCTTTTCAACCACTGCACTACTAACCTTTGTTACTTTTAGGTAATCTCAGCACAGTTTTTAAATAGATGCACTAAATGTGTGCATGTAAAATATATTCCTCTTAAAACGTGCACACATGTGTGTGTTGGATGGGGGCTCAACTCCCGAGTCCTCCACGGGCTCATCACAGCCCAGGCACATCTGGACAGGGTGCAGACGGGGAGAAATGTGATTTCTCCCGTCTCAAAATCGATGGTATGTATCATCCATGCCTTTCCAAGGGGGAGAGCACTGGATTTGGATGAGTAACTGGCTTTCCACCTCAGCTTTCTATTTCTATTGGAGTTGTCATCATCCAGCCTCGTCACCGAATCCGTTGGAGCTGGGCCTGTGTCTCAGTGCTCATTCTGGCACAGCCTCGGGTTTCCATGGCGGAATGCACTGGGATTGCATCAATATCCACAGCATCTTCTCTCAGCACTGGCCTGGTGGCTCCCAGGGCTCACCCTGCAAAGGAGGAAGCATTGATTGGGCACCAGCCTCTCCTCATGGCACTGCCATTAATACAAGTTATCCCTGGATCAAGGAGTATCTTGCAGGTCCTTGCTCCACCTTGCAGATTAATATTGGAAATAGCACTTGATGAGCCTCAGAGAGTGTTGGGTGAAGGGTCTTTTAGTTGTGTTTTTTTTCAGACATCTTATCAACTTGTGATTTCCTGTCACGGTAAGAACTGTTTAGCCAAGTTCATGTTCATCTTGCTTTTGGGCAGTGTGTGCATATGTGTCTCCCTTAGGAGGCCAAAAAGCCAACACTGCTTTCTCTGAATACTAATTGCTAGTGCAAAAGAAGGCCTTGCAGGGCAGTTTGACCCATCACTCTCCTGCTTCTGCCTTGTTTGGGAGCCAGAACACCCCAGGGGAGTGCTGGGCGTGGAGCTGCCCTCCCTTTGTATGAATGCAGCAGAGACCCATCTCAAGACCAAAGTTCTTCCTTGCTGTAGTTCCTCTGCTGCAAGATATTACTGGACATAGTGGCAGAGGCAGGTGAATCCTAAGCAGGCAAGTCAGACTTGTAACTGGATGAAACTGCCTTAAAGAAAACCAAGTTTGTAGGTGGCATGTTACCTCCTGTCAACTTTGCATCCTTGGTGAACAGGAATTAAACCCCTAGTTAAACCTGAGTTTAAGGGGAGGAAGAAAAAATGAAGCCCTTTTGGATTGAGATAAACACTTGTTGGTTTCATTATCATCTGCTGAACATACATAAAGTGATTGTAACACAGCTTGAGACAATGAAAAATTAGTGGGAAGTTAGGGGGAAAAAAATCACAGTATATGTTCTTCCTCCCTTGTAGATATTACTTCTATCTGATAATTCATTGGAAGTGGGTAATGTATGGTGTATAGATGGGGCTTCTCCCAAAGATAAAAGGTAAAAGCTTTCCTCTCACAGATCTTCCACAAGACAATAATGTTGCTTTTCTTCAGTATTCGTTTTTTGATGTTTTTAAACAGTGTTGTGCCTGTTAAACAAAAAGATTTGCATAAGATGTTATTAGATACTTTCTAAGCTTAGTAGGTCCTTTTGGTCTGTGTGGGGCATCAGTGTTCTGGTATCCACCAATAAACCCTGAAGATTTAAGATAGCAGCTCCCAGTTGATAGTGAGTGCACCAAAAACCCTGGTGGGTACAGGGTGAGAACCTCCTTCAGCATCTTTGCTGCTAAGGGAAGGACCATGGGAGGCTTTGATCTCCTTCAGATATCCCAGAGGACTCCAGCTATCCCTGTACTGAACCTTTCTGGAAGGAATTAGTATGAGAACATGACCACTGAACCTCCCAGAACAAGAATATAGGATGACCCCAAGACAATCCCCCTAGTTGACTTCTCTGCCATGTGCAAGCAAACCCCCTCTCATCAGTGATACACCCTTGGCACCACCGTATCTTTTAGCATTGACAAGACCTGCCTTTTAAAGCAGATCACGGGAAATACAAGCTGTTAAATGCATGTGACACTGTTGTGAGCGGGTGAAGGACAGTGGTAGGAAGAGAGGCACAGGCACACAACTGCCAGCATCTTGAGGAAACGCTTGTTTGTTTGTCCTTTTTCCAAAGCCCTCCGGCTCTGCAAGGGAAGGGAAGCGGCGGCAGGGATGTAAACAGGAAAGCTGGCTGCAGGGAGAACAGAGGAGAGGTTAGGAGAGGCACATGGCTGGCCAGAGGCAACCAAAGGTATTGGTGGGAAATCTCTGCCTGCTATAGGACTTACATAATAAAATCAGAAGGCTAAGAAATAGAATCATAGAATATTTTGGGTTCATCTAGTTCTAACCCCCCTGGCGTGAGCAGGGACACCTCCCACTAGACCAGGTTGCTCGAAGTCCCATCCAGCTTGACCTTGGACTCTTCCAGGGATGGGGTACCCACAGCTTCTGTGGGCAGCCTGTGCCAGTGCCTCACCACCTTCTGAATAAGAATTTCTTTCTAATGCCTAAACCTGCCCCTTTCATCTTTAAAGCCATTCCCCCTTGTCCTATCAGTGCATGCCCTTATAGAAGTAGTTAATGCTGGATGTCCTGATCCAGGGCAGGCATGGTGAAGCTTGCAGTATATTCCATACAGGAGGGAAAGGCTGCCCTGTGCTGCTTCTGTGGTCTGAAGGAGGCAGACTGTGAGGATCACTATCATAAATGAGCAATAAAATGATTCCCACACCACTAAAAATGAAAGTAGAATCATAAGTGTTAACCATCTTCCTTTATGTCTAAAACAGCAGCTTCTTCCCAAGAGCATTGGAAAGAGCTGGACAAAGGTGCATTTTAAGGGCAAGATAATGTTCTGCTAGCACTGACAGGAGAAGCAGAGTGGTCCTGAAAATTTAAGCTGGTTGGCTCAGGGCAGTCCCCAGCAAAACATTGGTCTGGCTGACAGGAGGGGTGCAGTCAACATCAGATCCAGAGTGTGAACTTGGAGCTGGTCAACACAGTTTTATGGGAGTTCTCAGTGAATTCAGAAATGTAGGTGGATAAAGGTTATTGTACTGTGATGTTTGCCTCTTAGTCTGCTTTTGCAGGTGCTTTTAGCGTGGAGAATTGAGTCCTGACGTGGGGGCTTTGCAAAAGAGAGTGCCAGCCCTCGAAGAGCAGTAAAAATTACTTGAAATCTAGAAAGAAGAAAGTGGAAAAGAGAAGAACTTGGATATATGTTGTCTAGGATGCACATAATTAGTCTGAGAATACTTGGGTGATAAAAAAAGAGGAAGGTGCAGTGGTTAAAACACTCCCACTTAAAAGTATCTCTACCTTGGACTAAGTGCAAAAACAGGGAGGAGGGCAGCCTTGCTTTTTCAGTAGCTTTTTTTTTTTTTGGTTACCATTTTCCTATCAAGAAAATGAAAGTTTGCAGTGTGCCCTGTGATGATTTGAGTCCATGTCACACAAGTAAGGCAAAGTACAGGGTTAGGTTTCCTGGAGTATATTACAGCTGTTTGTCCAGGTATCAATTAGGAGCCGTGGAGGAAGGGTTTAATTAGAAGAAAAGCACAGGAGGTTCTTCCGGCGCAGAGGAGCTCGGTGCATGTCATTTGTGTAACCTCTTTTCTGGTCATGGATGTTTATTTGGAGTCGAGTAAGACGCTCTGAGCGCTTTCTTTTGATCTCTGTGCACGAAAATTAAGTCCATATGGCCTCCACCCAGAGCCTTTCTGCATCCTGACTGGAAATACCCATCTATGCTGGGGTCATTTTTTGTTGTCAGCCATCTGTACAAAGGTCCATTCATCTGTGAGAGTGACGTGGAAAATAGGGGAAACGTGGTAATGATAGGTAGGGAGGAGCATTGTGGTGCTCTCAGAATGTTCAGCAGCCCCAGGCACGTCATAAAATATTTGAAGGCCTTCTTAAGGATCTACTTTTGTAGATACTTTTCCTATTTTTACCGTACTTCCAGCTCTTCCCTGTAACACAACTTAATAAATGCTTATTCAAGAAAACTTAGTGGGCAGCAAGGACAGCATGAGTGCAGTGGATGTCTGTGAAACACTGGGCAAGTTACACTGACCATGTCTATAAAGTCTTTTTATGTCGGGTGGGTGTTGGTTGGGTTGGTTGGTGTTTTGGTTTGTTTTGGGGTTTTTTTTTCATTAAAACAAAAACGGATAAAAGCAACCTTCTTTACCTCTCAAGGCACAGTAAGCAATGTTCAGGCAATATTGCTGTAGCTAATCTTGAATGCTACAGCTGAGGTAGGTTGCCTGGTGTTCCCAGATGATGATGTGTGACAGGTTTCAGTGTCCCCCATACAGACCTGGGACTGCAGATACACAGAAGCCCTAGTCTGCACTGAGATTATGTGCTGAGACATCTTTTTGCCTGGTTCACAAGCTCTCAGGGCTTGATCCCATGTGCTGTTAGTGTTGTGCTGCCAAAGTTCAGCCCATTAGCACGACTGGTATTAACGAGGTGACTGAATTTCATTCTCCTCACCACAAGCACTGTGCAGCAGCCTCAGTGAGAATGGGCTCCTCTTGCTCTGACCACAGCCTCGGCTCTTTGAACCCTGCTTGCAGTTGGCTGGTGGGCAGCAAAAGGCAGATCTGCTGCTTTGTTGGATCTCCAGTTGCAACGTTTGCTTCAGATTTCTCGTAGCAAACTGCTGTGGCAGCATGCACCTCACTGGGAAATGGCACAGCCTCTCACTCACCATCCAAGCTGGGAATCTGAAGAAGGCTTTGGTGTTTCAATGTAGCACCAGGCTGGTAGGGATGGCTGTGCAATCTACTACTGGTCAGGGCACTATTTAAAGGGGAAAATAATAATTGTTAGTGCAGCAGAATTGCTAACCCTGTTAGCTTAGACCTAAGGTGAAAGAACATATGCAGAGGTGAGAACCCAAGCGGTGATTCAGCCGGTGCTGATCTGGTGGCTTGATATCTGCATCCCTTTGGAGAAAACCCTTGGGAGCAGGGCTTGAAGCCAACTGACTGAGGTGGTGGTTCTTCTTGACTGATGCAACAGCTTCTCAGTGTAGACAGGAGGAAAGGGCTTTTTCTGCATCCCTACGGACTGAGCACACTGTGGCATCTGTGACAGAGAGTTTTTAATCTGTTTTGCATTTTCACATGCAGACTGTTTCTCCCTACTTGACCCTGGGCCAGCAGGCAACTTCTCAGAGAATACCCAGGTCATGGATCAGCCCAGCCCTGTGAGCTGAGAGCTGCCCTGCAGCAGCTGTGAGACCATGTTACCTGTGCAGTGTGAGGCTTTTCCATGTAATGTGTAATGCTGGAATCGTGTTTGATAACACTGCTGCTCCATAAAAACGTTCTGACAGGCCCAAGTCTCCCTCTGTGTGCTGAACCTTGAGTTTCAGGAGGATCAGTGGTGGGATGGTCTGCAGAGCAGTAGGAAGGTGAGAAAACAGGGAAGCTTTGGGGAGATATAACCTCGAGATTATTGTTTCAAAAACATGATTACAACACAGCTTATTCAATGATAGTTTTGTCTTAACACAGGGAGACTAATTTCATCTTCCATCCCTTGGGGGAAAGGCTTTAGAAACTGGACTTGCAGCAAAAAGTGCCAGGCAGCTTTTTTTAATTTTTCTGGCTGGTGTTGCTTTGGACTTGTGTGCTGAGTTCTTGCTGTAGACAGCCAAGGATGGAGCTGATAGGTGCTGCTTTAAGCATGTGGGGGTAAAAGCAGTGCTGCTGCAGACCTTGAAGAGGAAGGCGAGGCAGCAAATTTTAGGGAACCTGGATAGGATGAGATGTGGTCTGGGAATGTGCAATTAATTTTTTTTTTTTTTTTAAAGAAGAAGCAACACCTATTTTTTAATTGCTACTCTGACTAAAGAGTTACCCATTGGTTCCAAATGCACTTACAACACAGAGTACCCTTTGCCCATTAAGTGAAAGATCTTTTTTGTGTTGTATATTGAAATATGGTAAACACAGCTGTCACTTGATACCACTGTAACAAACTTGACATGCTGCCTGTTGCCTTCAGCATGGCTTTGGACTGTAGCTTGATTCCATTGTCATGACAAAATCCAGCCAAGCTGCAAATCGGTGCCTGCAGCTACACCTGCACATGTGCTCGCTGTGTGCTGAGGAGAGGCTGTGAACGTCAAAGAATCATAAAATAGTTTGGATGGGAAGGGAACTTTAAAGGCCATCCCCTCCAATGTCCTCAGCATCCTCTCTGCAACCTGGTATCTACACACTGGAGCTTGGTCTTGAGCTCAGCACTCCTGTGGTCCAAGTTTGGAAGTTTTCAAGGGCATGTGTGATTTTAGGATATTACATTTCTAAAGTGGGAATGCAGCGTTCCTAAAGGATGCTTTTAGGCAGCATCACCTCAGTCACCATTCTCCATCTTGGGGAAAAAGGGATTTTGCCCCAAATCAGGGTTAAACCAATTTGGATTTAAGGAAGATGGAAGCAGCTGGGTCTGGAAGCACTTAAGTTTGCTTTCCTCTCCCCTCCTGCCTAATCATCAGCATAGATTAGTTCAGAAACTGGGCAAGTATTTTTAGAAGCTGCTTTCAGAGCCCCAGTGTCACATTTTTTATTCTTGTCATTGGTGCCGAAGCAGTTCTTGAGCAACATTTCTGCTTTAAATGAGAGGAGATTTAGGGATGATCATATAACTTGGGGGGACACACACAAACACACACACACACACAAACACACACACACACACACATGCACACCAGCTGAGCCTGTGAGGAGTTCCAGCACTGAGGAAAGTTTTTGAGTAGCAAGGAAGTGCATTGAGACCAACTGTCCAAAACAAAGCTCATGCTTAGGGATGTTTCTGTGCCTGCAAAGGCTTGGCACACTCAAGGATCTATAGCTGATACTTGGAAATACCAACTCACTTAAAATCCTATTAAAAGTTGTGATGGAGACAGACACACTGGGGGGGGCTGTGTGTTTCCTCCAAGCCTGTGGAGTTGTTTGGACCCTTGGTCCCAGCACTGTGTTAGCAGCTTTTGGGGAATAAAGGTTTGGGAGAGGCTGCCAGAGGATGTGACACCTGCTGTCAACTTTGGACCTGGTTCGTAGTCCTGGGCGAGTGGGTGCCACACCTGCCTGGAACAACCCCGTCAGCTGCTGCTGAACACCCCCTTGACGAGTTTTATGGCCGTGGTATCACATTATTTTATTATTTATTTTTTTCCCCCCAGCCTATATAACCGGGGTGGGGAGGCAAAAGGATCTTTGGTCGATGCGTGCAGCCTGTGCTCTTGGAGCCGGGAAAGGATATTGCGAATGAGTAATGGTCCGGCTGGGGCTGTAATGTGCAGAATACCTCTGGGATGACTCACCCGGTACAATGCAGCACATCCCTCAAGGAGACTGAATCACGCTTGGGGGGAAAGCCGCTTCCTCGCCCGGCAGCAGCAGCAGCAGCCAGCTGGGACACGGGGTAGGCAGTGCCACGGGAGGCTGGCGCTGGCAATGATGGTCAGGCGGAGCAGAAAAGGGGTAAAATGTAGAGGAGATGGCATCCCCCGCCAGGTGAGTGTGTGTGTGTCACTTTTGTGTTTGATTTCTGGGGTTTGTTTTTTCCCCCATCTGTGCCCCCACAGCCCCTTGTGAGTGTTGTTGAAATCAGGCTGTGATTTATCAGTGGATGTGTGTGATTTCTTCTGTGGAGACACACGGCCTTGCCTTTCCAGTTACATGTCAGTTTTTGGGGTTTTTTTCAGAAGTAATAGTTTAACATGCAGCCTTTCTTGAGTGCTGTGCTTGGGAAGCTGCTTCCCTTGATGTCCCTCTCCATGGACACTTGATGGAGGAGGGAGGTCTGGAGAGAGGTGGAAGGGAAAATCAATATACATGCTGGTTTTGATGTGGCTAAGAATATCTTCTCTTTTTTTAAGTTCATTTATCTGGCAAAAGATAAAAACCCTTTAGATTCAGGCCACAGTTATCCTCCTTACTCCCTCAGCCCTCCTCTGATGCGGATTCAGCTGGAATTGAGTCACAGAATTTCTTTTCGTATCTTTGCAAAATATAGTGGTTGTAACCTACATGTCATGGAGGATGTTTACAGAGGGATAAATAAAGTTGCAGTATCCACTGATCAAAATGGAGGAGAGTGGGGGAAAATCCAACTTACTTTGGGTGAAGGATTTCTGGATATTTTTTTTTCTTTTCTTTGTATACTTTGAGTTCTCAGAAATACTGTGTATATGTTTGTGTGCATACATAATTATTTTTATGGAACACAGTTGATATTCTTGTCAGTTTTCTTATTTTTGCTGCATATTGCCATTTGTTAAGTAATGTAGCATAGCAGTAGCAGTGTTTATGGTCAGTATTTGTGAGGAAAAAATTAGGGTAGAACTTGGTTGTGGCTTTTTTTTTTTTTTGAGGTGGGGGGAATCAATTCAGGACGCAGATCTTGTGGCTCTACCTGTTTGGCTGGCTGAACTTTAATGCGATTTTTGCTTATCTGACATGTGATATAAAACAAATACCATCTGTCATGCAACAACAACTTCCTTTCTCATTACAGCAAATGATAGCGCTAATTAGCTTCCTTGTAATCTGTTAATATTTTGTACTCTTGCATGAAAATAGGAGGACTCGAGTGTACAGCTCTTGCCTGTACTGGCTGAGCTGCAGGGCAAATTATTCAAATGTATTTTATTATTGAACTGATTTTTTGGGAGGATTTTGCTTTGCCCCTTACAACTTTTCAAGACATACCACCATGTGCAGTTATAACCAAAGCTGATCCATTCAGCAAATTGGAAGAAAAGCATTTTTTAACAGATTTCATTAAATGGTTGCTCATTAAAAGTTTTGTCTTAATATGTATGTCCCAGTGATGTCACATCTGTCTTTTAGGAAAAAAAAAATAATAATTTTGGGAGTATTTTTCTAGCAAGATTTGCTGTGGAGTTTAATACGTCTAACACAGTTTCAACCATATGTAACACAGACACTTCAGTACAGACACAAGTCATAAATTAATCTGCCCTGATGCACAGGCTTTCATTTTAATTCAATATTGTTTGCATAACAAGCTGATTTCTGAAGAGAAACTTTAAATTCCATGTGCTTGAGCTGCATTGGTGGATCTTTGGTTGCCCATCATCATGTTTGCAAGCCAGCTTTTTTCCGTGAAAAGCAGGTTGCCAGTTTGTTTGAGGTTTTGCCCATGTGTACAGCACTTTGTGGGGACAACCAGGCAAGCCTGGCACAGGAGAGGGTGTTCTGCTGGCTGAAAAAATGGATTTAGGACTACACTGTATGTATTTATGTTTTTATATATATATACATGTATGTCTGTATGTATTTTAAAAGAGTTTTCATGTACTTCCTGGAAGCATCTGAAATAATTGTGGGATTATGAAATCCCATTTGAGCCAGTTAGGATAGAGCTGTTTCTTGTAAACTCAATAAAATCAGCCTTAAATGTTGAACAAACGTTTTGGTGAAAGGGTTCCTTTGTTCCTCTCACAGCCTCGGTATTTCAGGGAGATGTGGAGGCGGCCGCTGGGTTGTTGCAGGTGTCTTGGTTTTTTTGAGAAGTCATTTTTCTTCTGGAAAAAAAAAAAAGAAAACAAACAAACAAACAGAACTGCTATTAATTTTTCCTATGGAGGATTTTTTTTTTGGATGTGCTGCAGTGCTGGAAGCAAACCCAGGCTTGCAGAGCTCTCCATGGAGGACTTGACCCCTGTTTGGGGCTTCTCTGGACTCAAAAAGCATCTCTGGAGCAAGGAACGTGGAGACTGAGCTGCCCTGCATTTACACTGACTGTGTGGAAACTAAAATTTCCCAGATGCCTTTTTAATCTGGTGATAACTGGATTTGAAAGACAGGAAAATACAGGTTGTAAATTTGTTAGACAAGAGTTGGGTTACAGGTAGAGTGGTGCTGTGTTCGTGGTGTGGTGCAGAGGTGGCAGCAAGGAAAATTTCTGAGAGGTTTTCCATGGTTTTCTTCAGCTTCCTTTCCAAAGTTTGATCTGACCAGGGAGGCACAGATGGCTTTTTTATTTCTTGGTGATCCCTAATGAAAAAGTTTCAGACCTTCTGGATATCTAAATATCAACTTTATTTTGCTGTAGCTGCGTGAGCTCAGAAATTTTCTTTCAATGAAATTAGTAAATTAGGTTTTGAAGGAGAAAATGCTGGTTTTAATCTACAGATATTTCCCCCTTGATGGGAGGTTCACGAATCAAGCATCAGATCAAGCAAGTGTGACTCCAAAAATAGCAGTTTTTGTTTTCTTCCACCAAAATGTCACTGGTTTCTGGCTGTGGGATGGACTGCAAAGAGAATCCTCACAATATAATTGGCAGAATGGGATGGGATGGCTTTAAATCCAGCTCTTGGAGCTGCTGGGGCAGGGAAAATACCTGGCACTGTGAAATCCATCCAGCTCAGCCAAAGACAGGTTATGCCCCAGTAATTGTAAAGTTGTGTTTGCATGGATCCAAATAGTTTAAATTGTGTTTATGTGCCTGGTTCAGCTGAACAGCTTGACCTCTGCTGCTGTTGAATTAGCAGCCTCCTGCTGTCCTTTTGGCTCTTCCCTGAAACGTGGGATCACAGAATGGCGATGTGTTTGTTAAAAGACAGCAGTCCGTAATTTTGCAAGCCATTATGTGCAATTACCTTCCTGTCTGAGAGCTGAATCTCTCCTGGCCTTGTAAAGCTGCAGAGTTAGGGAGGGAGGAAAATACCAAAGTGCCTTATGGCTGCATTAGCGTGGAAGTTTATAGGCTTATATTTGGGTCAAGTAGCTCGGCTTAGAGGAAAAAATATTACTGAATTATGGAAGGTGTCTGGGAAGTGTTTTAGATACCAAATGTGACTCAAAAAAAGCAGTATATGTGGTGGGTTGGGCTTCTTTTTTTTCCCTTTGGGATTTTTAGATCTCTGGGGTGGTATTTGCAGTTGCTGCATTGGAAGCGAAGTGGAAAAGAAGAGCAGCTGGTGGAAGGGAGCTGCCTACTCTTTGACCTTCCTTTTACAAAGACACTGATGAAATCAAAGCCTTAACTAACTAGTGAATTATTTGGTGTTTAGTCCTGGATGTGGGATTTCAGCTTTAAGTCCATCCCTGGCCTCCAAGTCAGCCCAGGGCTTTGTCCCACGTTGGTGTTGCTGGAAGTGATGTGGCTCCTGTCAGAGAGTGCAGGACGGACACACTGGGTGAAAGTGATTCTGTCAGCCTTAAATGTCACCTCTTAGACACACAAATGGGCTGTAGGTAGGGCTAAGGATGGCAAAGGTAATCATTCAATCACTTCTTGTTTAGGAAAATTCTCTGTGTCCTCCAGAATAACAATTATATACATGCACACTCTTTTTCAAAATATCTTTATATATGTATGCACACCCACGAGCTATAATTTTTAAAGGGTTCTCTTTTCCTTCCAATAAAAAAGAACATGCTTTTCAGCACTACCTTTATTCCCCGAGTTCATTCTGGTTTTTTTTTTTTTTTTTTTCTTTTTTACTCAGGGTGGGGCAGGCAGACAACCTGGAGCAGCCCTGGAACATGCTGGCCAGCTGCCATGCAGCTGGGTAATCCCTTCAGATACTTTCTTCCCAAGCCTTTAAGGCTGTTGAAGACAAATCTGTAGGGTTAAGATAGCAAAGTATTCCATTTAAGACCATAATTAAGAATAGTTTGCATGAAACGTGTAACACATAGGCCATAAACCTGACAATTAGAGCTGTTTTAGGAAGCCAATAAAACAAGGGGAAACTAAGGCTACTGTGGAGCTTTCTTTAGCTGTTTCATTTTTAGCTATAGGTATCTCATTATTTGTAACAGACCAAATATTTTCACGTTCCTCATTAACCATTTCTCCTGAAATGGTAAAATTGCACAGTTGCCACAATTAAAAATGCAGGTGGATGGCTTGAACATGGTTGTTTCACTGCTTGAGTGCACCAGGGTTTCAGTAGTGGCACACACGTGGGGTTTGCAGCTCACTCCTTTGTTCCTCAGGGTTTTGAATGCTTGGAACCAGCCAGAGCCTCGATGCAGTCGCGTAAAATCAAATAGCAAAGAAAATAAACAGCTTTTACACTAAGGAAGCGAGGTCCTTATATGGACCTGAAATATTTGAGTACCTCCCAAGTATTTATCAACACTGGCATGAGGGAAAGAAGCATTGCCTATTCTAGGCTTGTGGATGGAAACAGCAGGCAGGATTTAGGCATAGAAGACCAAAGGAAGCTGTGCGTAGCCTTGAAAATTCAACATGCAGCTCCTGAGTCCTAATCCAGTGATTAAACCAAGTTGTCAAGCCCTGAGAACCCTTAACCACCTCATTCCCCTTCTATCTTTTCTTTTTCCCAAGTTCCTTGGCGTATGTTGTGCTTTGGGAAACATGTGCTTGTGGCTGGAGCACAGTGGGAGTGGGGACTGATGACTTTTGATCCTGCAGCGAAGTGTGCCAAGGGATTACGTTAAGGGAGCCAGAGCTCTGCCTGCCCTGCCAAAGGTGAGCCCTTCTGCTGGACAAGCTCCTCAGGAAGGGAAGGGTGCAGTTTGTATGGCATTCTCTTG
>VYZS01081321.1:23296-34385 GCA_013400695.1 Neodrepanis coruscans | reverse complement strand
CTTTCCTAATAACTTTTCTAATTGATGTTTATTATGAGGAAGGAGCTGCAGTTCCACACTAAAAATATCTACTCTAAAGTTGTTTCCACTTTAAATGTCTACATGCCATTTTCTAATAGTAAGACAAGTAAGTCCTCTGCCATGCTGAGAGCAAAACCAAATTCCATCTTTCACCGGGTACTTACAGGCAGGTGGCATACACTAGAGATACCTGTGGGCACCTATGGTCCTGTTGTAGCAGTAAGCCCAGGAGACCAAAAATAAGACCTAATTTTGAGGGCGTTTTTTTGGATGGCGTTTCACACCGATAAGGATCCCAGGACCTGCTTGTGCATATACAGAACAAGTACTAGAGAAGGAACCAAAAATTTTGTCTTTGTCAGTCTTTGAGCATGAAAAATACAAACTGATCGGAGATGAAAAGCAGTAGATCAGTGTTACCAGTTTTGTTTAAATATGTGTAATTCCCCACATGCAACAGACCATTGAAAGCTAAAGGACTAAATAACAAAGAAGGGTACTCTGGGCATGAAGGGACATAGGTGAAGTAAGCCACAAGGCCTGCTGTGATTCATGAGGGATTTTTCAGACTTTCGCAAAGAAACCAGTGAGGTGATTACATCCACCAGTCCCAGCTATATCCCAGACTATACAAATTATAAATCTGGTTTTATGTTAGATACCCAGATGTTTCAAATAAGCTCTCTTTTTCCTCCTGAAAGGCTAGTTAATCCATGCTTTGATAACGTCTGATGCCCAAAAGACTCTCAAACATATGGTAGTATGTGTCCCTTATAAAACTTGATATTTTGAGTTACTATTTTCAGGGTCTTTTAACAGTTACAGATTATTATAGAGAACTAAGACTTTACTAAGCACAGATGCCTTATGAAGTTCAAAAATCTTCCCACACACAGTACTCCTCACCTTTCCATTCATCTCCATATGAACATAACCCAGGTGAAAAAAAGGGTGGCTTTCTGCCCCCTTCTTGTGAGCATGTGTAATCCCTAGAATCAGCTATTTCCAGAGGCAGGGGACCAGTCTGGCCAATAGCACATCCTGCTGTGCTGATGTGGAAGACCTGAGGGTGACACTGTACCGAAACTTTAGGTGTGGGCACAGGTAAGGGGCATCTCTTACCTCAGTATGGTAGGGTAGAGCACAGAGGTGTACAGGTAGACAGTAGTGAACACAGCTTCTGAGAAACCTTTGGCCCTAATGGCTACTACAGAATGCAAGAAGGTGAAGGCTAAGGGGAAAGAAAAGACGTGTATGATAATGGTCAAAGGGCTAGGAAGAAGCTTCCTGTGACCTCATGTATAAAAAGGAAGTACGTTCAGTGCTCCCACAGACAAAACAGGGAGATTCATAGCCCTGGAACTGCTGGTTTCAAAGGCTGGATCTTTAATTTTGGTAAGTATTAGCCCAAATGGGAGCTGAAATGATTAAAGGATAGGTCCTGACATTTCCCACTGGACAACTTCTATAATTAAGATAGGCACTTTATCCTGTCATACCTGGACCCTTCACAGTGACTGGAAACTATCTGTTGCCACCAGATATTAGGCTAGCCCACGTTTGCAACCTTGTCTCATAGATGCCCTTTAGGTGGAGGGCTTTTCTATACAGAATTGCCTGTGAACACGATCTATGGTTTTCCTTCTCTAGCATTGCACAAAATGGATACCTCCCTTTTAGCAAGTAATGCATATAGCAGAGCAGCATCTCATGCTTGGGAATGACAACATTGACTCCTATGCATAGACCAGTCAGGATAAGTATCCATGCCTGACTCTGCTGCTGTCCAGTTTGGTTCACCAGCACGTATGCGATCATCTTGGCTGGAATCTTAATGACACCAAAGACAAACTAGGAGAGATAGATGTTGAGCCCAAAGCCAGTCAGTTTCATCCTCATGCCATAATAAGAGAAGGCAACACCAAACCTGCAAGGAGTGTGTGGAGATGTGATTTAGGGAAATCTTTCAGGGGAACTGCAGGATGAATCCCTCATGTGAAGTGATACTGCTTACCACATGACCCCAGAATACAGGGAGATCCATAGGACTGGTGTCCTGAACAAGCTGATGCAGGAGTAATTCCCTCCTGGCTTTTTGTTTGTTGCCATCCTTGCCAGGGCCTGGGAGATATGGAAAGCTCAGCTGCTGTACTTTCAGGATCCAGACATGAAACCCTAGACAAGCTGGGGGACTTTGCCCTTCTCAGCTTCAGCTGTATGTTGGATTTTCCATACACTCCCATAGCAGAAAAATTCTCTGAGCATACATTGTCAGAGGCATGTCTTCTTACAACTTTACATTTACTATCTTAGACCTATTTTTTTTCTCATGGCCTCTTTTTCCTTCTTACCTATAAACCCCATGTGGCAGAAAGAGTTGTAGAGAAATGGTAGATCATGGAATTAGCAAAGACAATGTTGGCCAGTTCCACTCTCTTCACCATGTGGCTGCCTGCTGTCACATGAGGTCTCAGACAGTAGCTAACAGTGAGCTGCATGCTTTATTCTCTGAGTGCATTTATTTAAAATGTAATTATTTCTACATCTACTTACATAAACCCAGAATACATGAAAAAGTCAGGCACTGAGAAGTGAATTTTGCCCATGAGGAAGAAAAGAGTGCTTATTCACAAAGCCTTTTGGCAATTGATTGAGGAGTAAATACCAGGAGATATTGAGGAGTAAATACCAAGTTCTACTCACTGGTTGAGATGCAAATGACTCATGCAGCTACAGGTTTGCAATGCAGCTATACCTAAGCTAGTTGCCATGGGCTCTGTGTAGATAACGGAGATCTCTAGTGTAAATGATGGAGTCATTTTACTCTACAGTAAACAACTGCATTTGGTCAGGAGAATAGCTTAATAGCTATTGGGGTCACTAATTATCAGGGTAAATAATTATTGGTGAAATTAATTATTGGCAATGGATGAATGAGACTGCATACACACAAACCGAGTTGGGGATTCCACACATGCTCTTCTTCTTTTTTTTTGAGCCCCTGCTCCATGTTACCTTTTATTATGGTCTTTGTAAAACATCACCTTCTGTTGCTAATCAGCTGATTAGGATTCTCACAACTTTTGCACCTCTTATGTTTTGACTTCACATGCTCACTTTCTCGTGCAGTCTGTGGCTGCTTTCAGCCACCACGCATGCTTCAAAGTAGTTTTCTACTTTGCTTCCTCACACTCTCTGTGTAAGGCAAAGGTCTGTTTTTGTCCTAATTAGCTGGGCAACTGATGCAGCCAAGTTAAATTGTTCCCACAGCTAGCTTCTGCCAGCTAGTCGTTAGATTGCAGTCTGTAGAAGAGGCTTCAGAGAATAATGATGTGGACACCTAATGCTGGGAGAGATAAATTCCTCTCAGGACAACCTCACTTCACCATGCCCAAAAATCATCAGCAAGTGCATGGTAGGACAGTTAAAATTATGTTATGAAACACAGGAAACCTTGAGGAAGGAGTCTCTTAACTGGTTACGTGCTCTTTACACCTTTGGGGTCAAGCAAAAATAGATTCAAACCAGTGGGTGCATGCCTACTTTGCCCAATGTCTCACCCTTGTCATGTTCTCTTAAAAGTGCTGGCAGAACCATGACTGACTTGAAAGCAAAGTTTTTGCCAGGGGAGAAAGCTGATTATGTCAAATGTTCTTTACACACACATTGATCACTTGGGCATGGTTGCTGACAATCTGTCAGTTTCATATATATACTAAATACAGCCTAAGGTGGGCTAGCTTTTGCATTTTTGGATAATACTACATGCAGCATCTCAAGTGCAATATGAGAGAAAATATACTATCTACATGCTATTAATGTGTCTGCTTTCTGCCAGCACTGTACTAACACTTGGCAAACACTACAGTGACAAAGAAGGCAAACACTAAGTTGCTGCTGAGAACTCAGTGTGCAACTGCACACTCTTTTCTCTGTTATGAGAATAATGCCTTTACCTTATTTTCTCAGGCTGCACTTCTCTTTCATTGTGTATTTAGTCTAGTGTCCAGTCCACTGAGGCCTCTTGTCATGGCAATAATGAGTGGAAAGACACTCCACCTAATGAAGGGGGCTTCTGGCCTTATGGGAGCTGAGCTGCTGCTTTATCTTCAGGAGTGAATGTAGCTGCTTTCTAGAGTAAAAAGGAGCATGGCACCCTGTGGACCACAGTGCCCCACGGATCACACTGCAGGTTGAGCACTGCTTCAAGTATCAAATAGAAGTAAAGTATATAGAGAGAAGGTGGGAAAGGAAGAACATGTGTTTGAATCTTCAGTTTTTTATCTCTGGTGAAACAGCAAAATCCTTCCTTCTGTTCATTCTTGCACATCTAAGCAGATGCCCATGAGCTTGCTTCACTTTGCCTTTGGCTATGAGCAGGCTATGGGCAGACTCCTGGACACACCTGGTGCAAGAAGAGAAGACAGTGTTCCTGTTTGTGCTGCATGTTTTCCACCCAATATTCATGGCTCTGGCCATGAGGCTTCAAATTCAGCTAAAAATAGCAACTGTGGTGTATGAGAATAAGAGTAATGGGACATCCCTTTTACATGCACACTCTTCTACCTCTAAAGGAGTGCAATCTGATAATTGAAGTATGTCTAGCCAAATTTTTAATCATGTGATCTATGATCAAAGCTTGAATTTTCTGAGCTGGTTGAGGTTCCAAACTTTTATCGATTAAAATTGGCCCCAGAGAGTTTATATTTACACATTCATACTTTTAAACTTTGAAATTGTATTATATTAAAAATTACAATGTAGAAAGGATTTAGTGAGCACTATACTTACTTTGTTAGTCACTTAAATCATATGTTTTTCACAATAATCAGTCTTCTGCACAAGACAGTCAACTGGTGTCTAAATCATTGAGGTTGCAGCCCTCAGTGAAGTGCCCAACCCAGGCACTGCATGACCAGGGGTGCTATACTGCTGTAGAGCAAATTAGCAACTCTGGGAGGTCTGCTTAGCATACTTGTATAGCGTGGGAGTCCTGTGATTCTTATTTTTATGTCCCAGCAAAAGATCCAGTGCTTCTCATAAACTAGCATCTGCAACTCCCTCTCCTTGGACTTCTTTCTGATCTTGCATCTGTCTGCAGCTCATGGCTTCGTGGCTCTGTTTGGCCTGGAACTTCCCAGGCCACAGTACAGCCTATCTGGCTTAGAGGGTACCTGGTGTTTTGTGGGTGCACATAGCAGTCAGGGTCCAGCAGAAATTGGAAATACCCCACAGGGTCTATATTCTGCTAGAGCAGCCAAAACCTACCTCCTACTACCAAAATATCTCCTCTGAGAGAAGTAAAAACCAGAATCTGCCATTCTCATGGAGACTTTCAGCTGAGCATTCTGTGTGGCCCTGAATAACTATGGGTTTGAGGTCTACTGAGGTCACACAGTTGTCAGAGTCTCTCATGGGAGTCTCCCACTAGAATGGTTTGAGACCAGATTCCTATAAGCTGTTTGTGATTCATGTGCCCTAAATCAGGTTACAATAGAACTAATGGATAACTGCTGTCACTATTCAAGCAGTAACTGAAAATTATATGTAGAACAAAAATATTTGCAGAACTGGTCTTGTTGAAAGTTTTCATCTCCTTCCCATGAATGGGCAATCCTAATGCAAGACACATATGAGTTCTGCTCCTCTTGAAGTTGCTGGTATGAATTCTAGGATCAGCAGTGAGATATTTGCCATGCTTACAGAGCAGAGGAAACAAATCACGTCTTGCTTCCATACCCACCAGCCAGCTGGTGACTGCACTCACAACAGGCAAACAATGGCAAACCTTGTCAGAAGACAAGGTCCTGTTACAGCTACTAAAAGCCAGTGCCATTCCCTCACCAAGTATGCTGCTATGGCCAGCAGCATGTTCCA
Organism: Neodrepanis coruscans; assembly: GCA_013400695.1. Lineage (NCBI taxonomy): Eukaryota > Metazoa > Chordata > Aves > Passeriformes > Philepittidae > Neodrepanis > Neodrepanis coruscans. The sequence continues at coordinate 28,487 of VYZS01081321.1, read as the reverse complement.
TATTCTCTAGAAGATGCTACTCAGGATCCCAGTGAAGGTGTGGTGCTGTATGTCCATTCATTCCATTCCTGCAAGAGTGAGGAAGTGTTCAGCTGGGACACACGGGACTTCTCCAGAAAGGATTCTGCAGGGAGTTTTAACAAGGGCAAAGCAGGTCTTCTCCTCCACGAAATCTCAATGTTTGATCAATATCTGGAATATTTTAAGCATTGATCCACAGTTCTTTACCTCTTGCAAAGCTGTAAGCAACTAAGATTGATTTCTTCAACCCGCTTTCTTATTTTTAGACAGTTTTTTCCTGAAAATGGTCTTGCAGCCTGGATTTTTTTGGTTTTTTACTGTCCCTGCAGCAAAGCTGACCACAATCAGCAGCATATCTGACTCCTAACCAAGGCCAGAATTGCTTCTATGGTGGGCTGCTAACTCACTGAATCCTAAATCCATGAAGCACTTACCCCCTGAATTGCTTCCCAGCATGACTTGAATCCCATTTTGAAGTGAGAAGCTGGATTCTCCCTTCACAACTGTCTTTTCTCCTTTTCTTTGCCCCTCTGATTGCCTATTGTGAAAGTCTTGTCATGAATTTGAAGCCCTAGAGGAACAGCCTGAAAGGGGTCAAATTTGTCAGAAAGGTATCCGAATACCACGGCCCCCATCATAACGTCACTGATACACAAGGCCAAAATGACACTTAGAGACCAGTTCAGTCTCTATTGCCTCTTCATACCCCTTCACTGAAGCAGTTAGCCATCATGTTTTGCAATTTATATCCACCAAACCTAATTGAGGGGTAGAATCCTGCACTAAACTGTACATAGGACAGTGCTGGAGTCCTGAAAAATGTAGAGTTGCATCTTATAAAAGTCACAGTTTTCTATCCCCACTGTGACAGCCTCTCTGTGAACACTTCACAGAATCACAGAATATGCAGAGTTGGAAGAGACGCATCAGGATCATCAAGTCCAACTCCTAGACCTCCACAGGACACTCCAAGAACCACACCATATGCCTGAGAGCATTGTCTAAACACTTGTTGAGCTCAGACAGGCTTGGTGCTGTGACCTGGGCAGCCTGTTCCAGTGCTCAGCCACACTTTGGTGAAAAACTTTTTCTTGATATCCAACCTAAACCTCCCCTGACTCATCTTCATACCATTTTTTTGAGTCCTGTCACTGATCATGGGAGTGAAGAGATTGGTACTTGTCCCTCTGCTTTCCCTCAGGAGGATGTTGAAGACCACAAAAAGGTCTCCCCATAGTCTCCTCTTATGGTTGAACAAACTTAGTGACCTCAGCTGCTCTTCATAAATGGCTTTCTCCTTCTCTAGAATCTTTATCATCTTTGTGTCCCTCATTTGGATGCTCTCCAGTAGCTTATTGTCTTTTTTATATTGTGGTGACCAAAACTGCACACAGGACTCAAGGTGAGGCTGCACCTTTGCAGAGCAGAGCAGGACAATCACCTCCTTTGATCAGCTGGTGATGCTGCGCTTAATGTACTCCAGAAGACAGTTGGGCATCAGAAAACTTTCCTGGGTACCACACATGGAGATTTTTCCTTTTTTCTTCTCCTGACCCCTGCAATACATGCCCAGATGCTTGTCTCCCTCAGGTCCTCTGTCATGCCCCTTAGACTGCTCTGGTGAGACGGGCATTTGCAGGGTGCCTCACTGCAGGGAGCTGTAACGCACACCTCAGCCTGCATTAGGGAATGTTGTGTTGATACACAGTTTCTGTTGCCCTGACCAGTTTACTTTGACGTTTTCTGTGCAGGGAGGAAGGAAGAAGGGAAGTGAAACCAAATACTTGCTCTTAATGCTAACATACTGATTTCTTTCTGAGAAGCTGGTTTAGACATTTGTCCTAATTAAGTTAATGAACATAATTTTACTATCTTGGAGGTGCAAATGTCAATAGTTATTACAGAATACTGTGGCCAAACTGGAGAGTTAATTTCCCAAATATGCAAATTTAGCAAAAGTTTATTTAATCATCAACCCAGACTTGAAGCCTCTCTGGTAAGTCCATCCAGAATTTGAACAATCTTTCCTTCTACAAAAGCAAGACTCTAGAAAAAGTCCTGGCCCCTTAAATAGGTCCCGAGACCACTGCGCCATGGGAGCAGCATCATGAGGCTCCATGCTGCAGAGTACCTTCTTCTGCCCTTTCCCCCAAGAGTGCTTTACATCTTTCTCCCTGAAGCAGTGCAGAAATAACGTACAGGCCTGGTGCACATCTGACCCTCACCTTGGTGTCTGATGAAAGCAGGATCGGTTGAGTAGTGGGGAGGAGGCACCAGTTCTAGGCTTCCCTAAGACCTGTGTGATTTGGGCCATTTTTCAAGGAAAGTACAGCATTAAAATCCAGACATATCACTGTTAGCCCTGCAAAAGTGTTTCAGAAGGTGCAGAACTTGTGCAGGCTCAAGGTGATGGCTGGGCAGCATGCTGCATTTCACTGGGAGTCTCTTGGAGAGCACATTTGATTTGACACTAAGAGATATTGGTGGTAAGAAAAGAGAGGCTGCACAACCTTGTGGAGAAGAGAAGAAAGATGAAGATCAGTGAGGAGGGGTGTCCAAGATAACAGAAGTTACAAAGTGTTCTGAAAAGCAAGAAAGGAAGTCATGGGGTCTTATGAAACCCTGACAGGGTGCAACCTTGTGCAATGCCAGGTCTGTGCCTTTCCCCTGCCCCCGCCCCTATGCTGAATCACTCAATCACCCAGAGAAATTAAGGGGATTTTAATGAGAAATACTGGCAGCAATCTTAGCAAGATGAGATGCTCCCATAATAAAAAATAAATGTTGCTTCTCTGATCTTCAGAGAGCTTCCCCCTCCCAGGATATCTTCTCTAAACAGTTCATGTCCACTGGTTACAATGCACAGATACCCCTATGATTCTGTGCACTCAACAAACACCTCTTTATCTACTCCTCAAAGCACTGATCTAATTTTATTTGTGTGTAGATCACAGGCCAGGCGTTACCTGGGTGGAGATGGTGGGGATCAACTTTGAGTGGTCATAAACCCACTCCTGCTGGCAGCACTAGATGATGCATTTGTTTTCTAATTGCAGAGAGGAGTTGAGCAGTGGGTGAAACTGAGGCTGTGAGAACATCTCACAGGATCTGAAAGTGCTGTTTGGCTTCTGGAGAATGCTTATGTGTAGAACTTCATGGTGAGATTCACAAATGCCTCTTGGTGTGGAATTGCACAGTGATGAGAGGGGGTAGCAGCAAGAATATTGTGCAGCAGAAAATGCATGGGAAGGTTGATTCTTCAGAGGCAGAGGATAACCAAAATAAAAATCTAGAATCTTCCAAATCCACCAGTTTCCAGTAAGAGACCCTCAAATTTCATTTTTCCTGTGGAGTTTTCTCATTCAGAGCAGCTATGTACCAAGGAGCAGCAACAAGAGCCTGAAAGGCAGCTCTGTTCTTGGAGCTCAACTTCCTATGGCTTTTCATACAGCCATGACACTGCTGAAAGGTGCCAAAAGTCACAGTGAAGTTCTCCATTTGGTGTGTAGCCAAAGAAATTATCCTGTGTGCACACAACACATGCATTTCAAACAGACCCAGCACAAGACACCTTTTCTTTTTGGACTCCTTTCTTCCTGCTTTGATTTTTGAGAGAGACATCTACATTAGGAAGAGAGGCTGTGGGAAGAGTGCTGTGAGAGTACTCTTGTTCCTACCGTGAAGATACCATGCATCATCCCAGATGCTGCAACAAACTCTGCCTAGTGCAAGCTGATCACCAGCCAGACCCACTGGACTATAAAACATGCCTCCAGATGAGTCAGGGGTGACCCACTGTGTTGGGACACCCAGGGGCACCAAAGCCCCTGGCAGCCTCTGGTTGCTGTGCATCAGCTAAGTGTCTTTTAGTGTGGCTTGTGTCAAGTCATGACCTTAGAGAAGAGTGTGTAGAGATTTAACAGGGCACCTGGAAGAGAAGTGAGTCTGAATGGATGCTAGCAGGGAGGTGAGCCCTTTGGGGTAAAAGGGTGGGATATAGTTGAAGGCTACTTGCTCACCAGTGTCCTCCAAAGAACGCAAGAAGTGAAACTATTTGCCCACAAATTCTTTTCTTCACTTGGAGAAGTATTTTCCCAGGACACAGTCAAGGAATTGATGAGCATGCAGAGGCTGCACCTGCCATGCTGGGGGCTGTGACATACTCTCACAATGTCCAGCCCTGTGCTGGTGTTCTCTGAGGATTGATGTGACAGCCAAAGGAGTGAGTGTGCAGCCCCTGACAGAGCCACAGGTACTGCTGTCATCACTGCACAGTCCTGGTGATAAGATTAGGGCAGTTTAAATACAAAGCAGTGGGAGAAGGGGCTCTACTTTTACTCTGCCTCGCCTCCCTGCTGGACCCTTTCCTATCCCTGAACACCCTTGCCCTACTTGGGTACAAGACACAGTCCCACTCCCCTTGCAGCAAGTGCTTTAGACAGAGGGGACCTATGGGGCAGTTTTTGGGGATAACAGATCCCAGATGGTTTTGTCCCAAATTAAGGTCGTGCATCATACACCAAGCAGGGATGAACCCTGCAAAGGCTACCACTGCTTTGCGGGGTGCATGTGAAGAAGTAGCAACAGTGAAGTTGTTGAGAACTTGCTATGGGGTTATCTCCCACACTGCATTTCTACACTCTATACCTCTCCTTGTAGTCTGCACCCTCCCTCCTCAACTAACCCTGCAGTCCTGAATGTTGCTGCATGCTGATGTGTCATCCCAAATCTTTCTCCAAGCTGTTGCTCCAGGACATGTTCTTCTTTAAAGCAGGTCCAGTGTGGCCATCCACCCAGAAAGCAGGGTCATTTGGTGTTGGGATACAGGCACATCAAGAGGCCAGGCACGGGTAAAGTGCAAGTGGTGCTGGCTGCCAGGTGCTGCTGAGAGCTGCCTGTCTGCACTGCCTCAGCTGGTCAAGGCCTGGCTCTGCCGCAAAGGGCTAGTGTTGTAGGTTGGAAAGGATAAAACCGTTCCTCCCCCGCTACTCCCTGACGGGACTGTCCGCGGTCCCGCGCTGTCGTGCCCGTGGAGACCGCGTCGGGAACGGAGCCGCCGCGTGCGCCGAGGGCCGCCGGGGGCTGCGGGTGATGGCGCCATGATGGCCAGCGGCAGCGGGCGAGCTGGCAGCGGCGGTGCTGGGAGAAGCTGGCGGTGGTCCGGGCTGGG
>VYZS01081321.1:0-22937 GCA_013400695.1 Neodrepanis coruscans | reverse complement strand
CCAAAGGACACCTTTTTTCCCTTTTCAGCACTAAATCTCTCCTCGGGCTAAAAGGGAGGAAAGGGGGGAGGGGCACGGTTTTGTAATCTTCTTGAGTTGTTCTCCTCAGTCGAAACCGGGCAGAGGTTCAAGGCTAAGGGGCCCTCAAGACCACGCGCTCCCTTCTAATACCGTGGAGTCTCTTTGCTGGGCTCTGAGGGAGAGAGAGACAAGCACTATCGCCAGAGCGTCCTTACCCCAAACACGGGCCCTGGAAAAAATTTATTTATTTGTCTGTTTTGCACTTTATTTGTCGGGTATTGGTGTTTGCGCAAAATAAACTGTGATTTTTTGTGTGTTCTCTTCATTTTTGGGGTGTGTTTGTGACTTCTCTCAGAGTTTCTGCTCCAAAATCACTGAATTTGTGGTAAAACCACCACAGCTAGGAAGAAGGGGCTGTAAGGCAGCAAGTAGAGATGAGGGGATCCAAATAAGATTTTTGTAGGGCACCTGCTGTGCAGGGTCACACTTACAAGGGGAAAGCCACCATGTTGTGGCCTTAGATCTTTCCTCTTTTCAGCAGCATTCCTGGTCACCCATGCCTAACTAATGTGCTGCCGCAGTCTTTCAATGCTCATCCGAGGACAAGAATGAAGGAAGCACACAGGAGTGAACCAGGGTCATCTGACGATGCTGTTCTGCAGGGTTACAGTTTAAGCTGAAGTTGAACTAAAGGACAAATATTTTTCTTCACCACTGGTCTTCTAACAGCAAGGAACAGAAACTCTCATTGCTATGCTGCTGCATACTTAAACTGCAAAACAGCTCCAGCCTCCCCATCAGAAATTATGTTATGGATCATTGCTCTGCGACTCCTGGTGCTCTGCTGTTCATACTGCAATTGTTTAAAAAGTACATTTCTTTATTTCCCTAATTCAAATGTTTTTCTTTAACTAGTTACCAGCTTTAGTTAATGACCAACATGTGTGCAAATGCTGTGACTGACTATGCCAATTGGTTAATTAAACACAGGACCTGACTCAAATGATTTGGGTGTGCCTGGCAGTGGTGAGAGTGGGCAGACTCCTCTGCTGCTGCTTTAACCATAATGCTGTAAAAATGAGTTTACTTTTTACTTCATGTGTATAACTTTCTTTTTCAATCTTTCTTTCTTCTTTTCAGAATGCCAACTACTTATTGATAGGGTTGATTATTAAATTATTTGGTTACTATGTTAGTTTTTCTTTTTCCAGGAGTAATTTCCTAACACCTTCTATGGAGCTGTAATAACCTGGATGGTGAAAAGAGGGAAGGAGCTGGTTTGCTCCTTTAACAATTGGAGCGACCCACCAGGTGTCTCAACTGTTGCAGAGTACCTGTAGATCTGATCAGTTCCTGCAGGTTTGTGCTTAAATGATAATTTTCTCCTATGGGAAAGCTGCAGATCCTGAAATCCTCCCTTCCCTCCAAGTTATGCCTGACTGCCATGAAAATATATGTCTATCAGAGCCACTGAACTAGATTTGCTCTCAGAGGGTAGAAGTGTCCCTCTTCTAACTGCAGTGCAGGCCTTGATGCCTGCAGGAGAGAAATGTGGCACACGCAGGGAGTCTCCATTTTTTCTGTTATTTGCAGAGGCAGTTTAGATATGAAGATCCTACAACACTGGCAAAGTCAGGTAAGGATGCCTGCAGTTCAATCTAAGTTGTACTGTACTGCAACAGAGTGTCCAAATGCTCTTGGCAGGTTGTGTGCTCACCAGATTTTGTAGCTCAGTTGGTGAAAATGAAGGTGCAGCCAACAAAGAGGTCCTGGGGCTCCTGAAGATCTTTGGTGTTAGAAGAAAGTGACTTTATGCCATTCTGACTTGATGCCACATTAACAGACTCCTCTGCTTTCTGTTACTTGCAGTTGCCTTGTGTGAGTCATTTTACTTGATTGCACAAACAAATGACAACAGTCTGAAAAGTAAACTGGTTCTGGCCAAAGCTTGTTTTTTTGTCTATTATAAATATAAACATTAATCCTACCTTAGTGTGAAAGGACATGAGCCACTTCCATTTCTTCTGCTGTGTGTGATCATGAGTCCACAGCCAGTGCTTGCATGCTGTCTGCTTCCTAGACAGATCCCCCAGATTTGTCTCATGCCCCTTCTTATCCCTTCCCTTATCTCATGGAACTATTTTCATCTGACCAGTGCTGTTGGGAAACTGTAGCAGAGCAGAGACTCAGATTTGGCTGCATTTGAGTGAGGAAAGGGCAAATCAAAACGACTCCTTCAGTCAGAAAAAAAGACACGGCAGGAACGGGAAGTCAAGGCAGGGTCAAATGTTTTCTGGGGTGAAATACTGTCTGGTTAAATTACTCTCACTTGGACATGATAATCCTATGTAAAGTAAAACATTGCCAGGGAACTCAAAACATATTCACTGGTTCAGGGAGCAGCACAAGCATGGGGGGACAACCCAGGAGCTGGGAAGACTGCAGAGCTGGACATGCTCTCCCCAACAGGGCACAATCCTACATTTTCGGCATGGCTGGCAGAGCCAGGGGTGTGACAGTGTCAATCAACAGCCCCAGATACAGTGAGAGGATGAATCAGTATCAGGGTCTCTCCAGGGGGTCTGGAGCAGGAGTGGGAGCTGGAGAAAAAGGTACAAGGTAGGTCCCAAGTCCACACAGCAGCCAGGGCAGGAGACAGACACACGTTTAATACAGCTCAGACAGGGATGGGAAACACAGGCCTGAGCATAAATGAAGTACTGGACCATAAACAGAATGTGCATGAGTGGCAGATGCAGGGCAGCAGTTAACAGCCATTAGTGCCCTTGAGGCCCTGACATGCTGTATCTGAAATGAAGGACCAAGGTTTTACATAAAAAGTTAGGGAATGCTATCTGGGGAGCTTGGAGCAGTCTTTAGCAATAGTTGGAACAGTATTTTTGGAAAGCCTGTGCAGACAGTACGGTACACACTTCTGCTGAATGCAGAGTCAGGGAGACTGGATGCTGGGTGATTTGTAGGCAATTACTGGGTAGGTGAAGCAGAATTTAACACTTGCCCTGATAGCGTTTCTTTGCTGATGTGGCTGTGTGCTTATTATATCCCAACAACTCCACAGATCCATCCTGCATGTCCTCCCCCTCCAGGCCATTCCCAATGGGCTCCTTCCCAGAAGGTGTAAAAAAAAGTTGCAGTGTGTGCAGAAAAGCTGTCTTCACCATACAGCACCATACTTTTCAGTGTCCATACTGGTCTGCCTTCCTTCACTGATCACCTTCCTCCACTAAGGACCTTTTCCCATCAACTTTCTCACTTAAATCTAAGTATCCCTTAGCTGCTATCTTGGGCGATCAAGACTTCAATTTTGATTCTTCTGCCCTGTGTTTGAGTAAGGATCCTCTGCACTTTGACGTTTCAGCAATACAGAAATTGACTCAGGCTTCATTCCTTTGAATCAATGAGAAACTCACACAACACTCTGTCTCCAACACTAGCAAGAAACATGGGAAAGAGAGTAGGAACAGGGCATCTAGTATTAATTTCCAGATTGTCTTCTTGCCTCCAACCTATTCCTTGTTTGACGGTGCAGTTTTTGTAACTACTCCTGTTGGATGCACTGTCCCAAACTGGATGCTTATTGACAGCTTTGAATTAACACCTATGCCTTGGGTTAAAATTCCGATGTAGTGATAATTATGTCTGAGTCTGCAGCCATAGCTCTGTTTCAGTCAGCATCCCCCACAGACAACTCTGGGACAGATCCTGGGAATGCAGTCTGGTAGGTTTGCTTTCAGCGTAGGATGAACTCCTCAGCTGCTCTTGTGCTCTGTGCCTCCACTTCAGCCTCAGAGTTTGAGGACCACTTGTGCAGCCTCCTCTGGTGGGAGTAACCCTGGGGGACCCCAGTGATCACCTTGCTGAGAAAGGGCTTTGACTAGAGACCTCCAGAGGTTTCTTCCAAGCCTGAATTATCCTATGAGCCTATGGACATTACACCAGAAGATTTTGGACTCGTTTAGCCTGTTATTTTAAATCTGAGGCTTTACCTCATTGTTTAAAATATGAATTAGTGAATTTAAACAGCTGGATTCAATTGCATTATTTTCTTTTCTCTTTGAGATTTTTTTGTACATAATGAAACTTGTGTAGATGTGTGTCTCTTTGTCTCTAGGTGCTCTCTGCAACCTGACACATTTTAGCAGCTTCCTCGAAGCTACAGGTTTAGGAAGTCTGTCCATCCTTGGGTCTAGCTGACTGCAGAGATCCACTGTGAGAGTCTATTGCAGTTACCCTCTGAGATTAGCAAGTAGATGAAGGCAAGGCTAGGAATAACAAGTGGGAGCCACATGTCTTGGAGTGCAGACTTCCCCTGCATTGTTGAGGTTCTCCTGTGGCTTGCCTTGTCTGCACTGGGGCTTTTCTTGTCTCACATATTTTGAGGTGATTGCAGAAAAAAGATATGTGAGCCCAAAAGTAATTTTGGCTTTTCCAGCTATTACTGGTCCAAGTAAAGATACTGCCTCCTCCTACAAACTTGTCTTTTCCTATTTCATGAAACTGTTATAGTATGAGCAGCCTGTTTAGTTTCTTTCTCCATTCACCTTCTCACCTGGCAAAGGCAGAGTGCCTCAGGCAACTCCTCCTGGTGGCAGCTGATCCATGAAGTTCTGAAATATTTTTCAATTTGCCATTTTATGCTGCTCAGCTTTAATTTTCACCTGCCTGTTCCTGACACAGACTTTAAGGAACTTCTTAGGTCCTATTGTTCCTTTCTGTGATTTTGGATTCTACACTAGAGTCAAATATGTTTTCTTTTGGCTATAGGAGAAAGAATAAAATCTACCATCAAAGGAAACACCTTTCCAAGGAAGCATTTATTTTTTATTCTTTTCTGCACTCTCACCATTTTTTCACAACTCTTTAAAGCTGAGAGAAACTGACAGTGTTCTCCTGTCAGACTGGTGTACCAAAAGGAGACTGAGGTTTCTTCTGCTCCTCATTACACCTTAATTGGATTGACTTTAATTTGGGCTTACTTTTTTCCAGTTTGGCTTAGTTGTATCCCAAGACTCAGGGAGGTTGGCAGACCCCACCTGTGAACTATGCAGCTCAGTATCTAATTGTGTAAACTGTTCTTTTAGATGCTTAGTCAAGTCTGATATAAAGATAACATTTTTTGAATATGATTTTAAGTATTTAGTAACTATGCCTTATATAATTAAAGAATCTTAAAGTTTGGGCCATGAAGTTTTGCTTGAGCTTTGTTAGAGTCATGCTTGACTTAGAAATAAATGGAGATTTAGATGAGCTGAAACATGTACCTGCAGAAAGCATTTTTAAAGACCAGTATACCCTAAAAATTTAATCAATAGAAAAGAATCAAAGAAGAAAGTTAATTCAATAGAGAATTATTTTAGTGGATGATCTTTAACTAAAGATAAGCATTATGTCTTGGGAAGTAGTTAAAACAGTAAGGTAGAGAGTCAAAGGTTAATGAAACTGGGATGTGCTTATATTGAGGGATTGCCAATATGGAAAGGTCAGTCAAGGTTTGAGTGAGGAAGAGTATGAAGAGGTCTTCTATGAGACCACCAGCTCAATTCAAGGTTGAAAGAAGATGTGAGATGGCAGTGTTGCTCCATAAATGGGACACTTGAAGAAACCTGAGAATATCTAGATGATGCAGAAAGAGGGACTGGAATAGCTAAGAGGTATTGCTAAATTCCTTGTTCAAAATTATATAAATATCCTGTTTTGAGATTGTTCCTCTTAGCTATTTATGGCAAATAATTCCCAGTAGCTCCTGGTGCTGATAATAAACAGAATGCACCATCTAACTTCTCTCTGTTGTTGGATGTGATTAATGGATCTTTGATTCAAAATGCTGTATATGGTTAGCTATGCAATATAAAAAAAAAAAAAAGCTACCATCTTCAGCTAACAAAGCCAACTTTTGGAAAATCACATTTACTGGGACAAATTATATTCTTACTCTCTACATTTTTTATCATCTGAAATGTCAGAAAAAGCATTCATTTGGTGTGTTAGACCATGATGATATTTAAGGTATTTTATCGTAAACTCAACTGTTTCAAATAGGTATTTCAGTCACAACTGAAAACTAAAAACATAAGCAAAGGTAAAGTTGTTTAGATGGTGACATTGAGCTGCATAAGGACTCACAGACAAAATCCTCAAATAAAAAAAAAGCAGCAAAGAAACTGAGATGTTAACTGAGCAACAAGAGAACAAGCCTGTTAAGGGAGCCACGGATGCTGATATCTACTTGCCAGCAGACTGTGTACTGTGAATGTTTAGCCAAATAACATGTTTGTGTCCTGTCCTACCTGTGCTAGGCCACAAAGAACAGCTATCTGCTTGTAAGTTGTATCTCGCTCTGCCTGTAGAGTGCCCAGTAAAGGTGCCTAAGTGACAGTGGTAAAAGGGTATGAACTTAACGATTGGTGAAAACAATCCTTTATAGCTTCCCTGTTCCCTCTTCCACCATCCCTTCCCAAAGCTAGTTAAGAAACAATTTACTACATGTGTGGTCTGCACATGTTAGCCATGAAGCAACTTGCACGCAGTTAAAGGACTATTGTAAGAGCTCTTCTCAGCTTAAATATCAGATTGTCAGTATTAAAAGTCAAACCATGCCAAGTTACTGGTTTGTTTCTGCTCCACTTCCTGCATATTAATGTACAGGTTCAACTGCAGCTCTAGCTGGTTGGTCTCAGCACAGAGTACAAACAGGGCCAGGGTAATATTGTTACGATTCCAGTCATGCTCAAATTGGGAAGACCATACAAAACAGAAGAGCAAGAGACCAGTCATGTGAAACACTGTCCTGGTCAGCTCTGGAGTTCAGAGATTTCCCAGACAGATCCTGGATGGACTGCATGGACCAGCCAGATGTGCGTTGTGCAAACATCTCTACAAATGCTACTTTTTGTTGTTGTTGTTGTTAAAAAAGCAGGCTTTGTTCTCTGATAGATGCCGTTTTGGAAGTGGATGGCTGAATCTGCCTCCTGCAGTGTAGCTGTGAACAAGATTCATGGTAAAGGAACATTTCTTGTGTGAATACCAAGAGCCCTGCTCTGGTGTGCTCCTCCAACCTGTTCCTCTGACCTTGCCTGCTTGCATAAATCACAGTCCACCAGAGTAGAGAGAGACACTATTACCACTGTGACACAGGAAGAGACTCCCAGCAAATCATACAGTTCTGAGCTTTTTCACACTGTTGTGAAGTAAAGTCAGAAGTTAAAATACAGTAAGATTTTCAGAGCAAAAACTTGCTGCCATTTCATAGTGGCAAATGGAGACTCCGTCTGCGGTTTCACACAAGGTCACATTGTCTCCCAAAGGTTCCCTAAACTAATGAGAACCTGGACATTGAAGAATAGGGTGATGTGAAGGCACCACAGTCTCTCTTTGCTGACAGTCTGCTGGATGGGAACGTGGAAACCCCTTTGATCTCTGCCAGCTATCTATCAAGGAACAAAGATTCCTGTCACACTACTCCAATTTTAGTTTATTGACTATAACACTCAACCCCCAGCAAAAACCTAAAGAAAGAAATACATAAAGAGTTGAAAATCAGGAGAAATCAGAAGAAATTTTTCCACCACCACTGCTGGGGAAGCTGAAAGGCTGGACCTCTCTTCTCCACGTCATACAGGGATGCCTGTATGGATAAGCAGTAACCTGTATGCACTAACTGCTTGCTTTAGAGATTTGTACTTGCTTTTGCTTCATAATATTTTTAGTAGACTGCTTTGCTTTAGAGTTTGTGCTTATGCTTTGCTTTATGTTATGGTTTAAATGTGCTTTCATAGACTGAAGTTACCACCAAACCCTCACTAGTCACAATTTGTACTAATAAAAAGTGTTTTTTTGTAACTGTTAGAGTGGTTCTGCTATAAAGGTGCTAACAGTTTTCCTCTACGGCAGAATAACACATTGGGAAGGCTCACTGAGGGGTCTCCTCCTCCGTTGGCTCAGGCTCCCCCTGAAAGGGCAATTGAATGGACCCTCCTATTGGTGAATCTGTTGCTGAAGGTCCCCCACATACAGGATGCCAACAGACTGGTCGAGCATTAAGGGGTTTCAGTTTCCCAGGGGCTCTGACAGTCAAATAAATTAAGGGCTGAGAGAGTCTCCCCTTTTGAAGGGTCGGGCAAAACCACCCTTTTTTTTGTGACACGTGCTTACATGCATGATGTAGGAGCCACATCGATGCTCATATTGAAACAATAGAGAGCTCTTGGTCCTTGCCAGCACACTGGTTTTGGGGTTAGTCACAGCCAACCAAGTTGACATACTGTAGGTAAAAAAGAATGTACCTCTGTGGGGAGATTTCATGACAACTGGGCACAACTCTGCAGGATGTTTCTGAGAAGGAACAGGGGGGACACAGCTGCCACACAGCTGGAATGAAACCCAAGCACAAGTGTAGCCAAGGTCCCATGGCAGCAATTCAGGTGGTATTTCTGCTTCACATGTGGCAACACCAATAAACAGGAGAAGACGCCAATGAAAAGGTAGACAGGCTTTTAATGGCATGATTGAGAATCCCCTTTTAATAACAAATCTAATGTCAACTTTGTCTGATATGAACAAGAAATGGCATCATCATTTACTTTATGATGTAATCTGAAATCATGACAAATGCCAGGTGGATCTGTACACAGACAGGGTCTCTGTGATGCATGCCAGATTTTATGGCCAAGAAATTTGCCATGCAGTTGAACCAGACTGTGGTTCCTCAGTTGGAGTCATACATTCTGTTTGCAGAGTGTAAACATTCTCCAGCTGCTTTCCTAAAGAACGCAAAGAAGATATGTAGAGAGATTTAGCCTTGAGACTTAGTCACATTTCCAGGCAGGTAGTCCTAAGGAACAGAAGTCATGTCTCCAGAGTGTGCCAGAGGCAAAGGAAAACCACCAGTGCACCAGATACAATGTCTGAATGTAGAATCACATGCTATTGTGTTAAAAGGAGACATATAAAATGATTTGTGTTTCCAGCTCCAATTCCTCCCTGGGCAAGAAGCACCCCAGGTCCCACACACAGTAGTGCTACTGACACTGGTTTTCACACACATGGTTATGCCTGGACCCCATGCCTAATCCTCCACATCCTGCAGAGCTCATCCCACCCTCTGCAGGCAATGGTCTCAGAGCCCATGCTGTGCACCCTGGTTGCATTTACCCATGTGCAGAGTAAACATTAGCCCCTGCCTCCTCCATGTCGGATCATCTTGTGCTCCATCTTGCGCTTGCAATACGAGCCAAGCCAGAGGCAGAGAAGCTACTGATTAGCCCCATGCTTGTCATGTAGCAGTCCAGTGGTACATTTGCCAAAGCAGAGTTCTCATCCTTACAGGCCCCTCTAGTTTAGGAGCTAAGCGCAGAATGAGTTCTTGTTCCCTACCAGGAACCTAGCTCTGGATTTGCTTTGGTAGCTCCCTTCCTCCTTTCAGCACAGAAGGCATCAATTTACTTTAAAACTGTTTTCCAGGCATTTGTAACTCCAGAAATAAAAGGAATGTTCCTCCTTATGACCGGCCTGCATGGTGCAGAGCATGCTGCATAGGTTGGTGGCCAAGTCTGCCTCAAGCTCTGCAAAATCGAGGAGGGCTTCATGCCCCCAGGCAAAGAGGGGCTGACCTGCAGGGAGTGTATGATGACTTTGAAGACAAGATTTGCTAGAGGACCTACAGTAAGAATGAAGGGATAGGAGAGTGATTGTGTACAAAACACTGTAATTTCATAGGATTCAGGCTTTACTCAGGATCATAGCTCACCTTGGGCTGCAACCACAGCTATTCCTTGGCCTCACAAAGATACCAAACAAAACGCTTGTTGAGAAGGCTTAACGTCATCTGGTTCTGCTGTCAGCAGAGTCTCAGCCCCTTGGAGTGCAGCAACAGGCTGACAAAGAGCACAACAACCATTCAGGGTTCTACAGAAGACCTAAGGAGTCAGCACACAAGAAGCCCATGGGCTCCCACTCAGAAGCTCAGTTATAGTTATGCACCCTAAGAGGAAAGGGACTGAACAGGAGCCCAATCTCTGTCTCTCTTGTGGAGCTGTAAGAGCAGCTGGCAAACAGATAGAACCAAAGCCAGTTGCAAACTCCTGGGTGGTCCTCATGTGCTTTGACAAACCAGTTCCACTGCTGGAGCACAGGCATGTTTCAGTTAAGCCAGAAGAAACTAATTTTATACCAGGCTCATTATGTCCACAACAGGACTTCTACTGTGTTTACAAGATTAATTCAGCAGGTGATTGATGTGTAGGCCAGGGTCTTAGCTAAGCATTAGTGTCTGCACACATGGAATAGTGGCGAGATCGTGCCACGTGTCAGTAAACTATACAGAGAAGAAATAAGTGCACTAAGGGATCATTGAACTGCTACTGGAGGTGGTCAGGCTGGCCATCTTCTTACACAGGCTCTACACCAAAAACACTTCTGTGTTGGAAAGGAGAATTGTGAAAGATTTTCTCGCCCCAATACAGCCCTCTTTCAATTTAAGTGTTTCACCACCAAACTCTTAATGCTTGTGTTATTCAAGGGCAGCAGTGACACTCCAGATTCTTATCCATGCCCCAAATAGTTGTGTGTGTCAATCTGGCAGCTATTACAGGTCTGATAGCAAATATGACAGCTACCAACCACCCCAGCTGGGGTATTTTGGCCCTAGTTCATGCTCAGGCAAGTGGAGCCTCAGAGCTCACATGCAGGGTGGTAGGGTGGTACCCTGTTCCTTCATTCATATTCACTGCACACAGCAGTCAGTCCTGCATGCATTAGAAGTCATACAGTATCAGAAGATTTCTCTGAAGGTAGCAGGATCTTTTTTAACCTTTACCATTATATATAATGGTCACTACTTTTATTATATTGTTATAGTTACATATATATTATAATATTTTTTATTTAGAAAGTCTCCTGCCTCTCAGACTCCAAGCATGAAAGATGTCTCAGAGAGATGTCTGCTACCAGAACACCTTTTGCACCAAGGCAAGCAGAAGTGTCCATGCTGCCAACCAGACAAATCAGTTAAGCAGCTCCTTCCATCTGCGTGTTTGAGCCTCTCCATGATATTAGTCTGACTGGTGATATTGATCCTTTTTCTTCCTCTGCTCATATAATCTGTTGTGACACTGGCTTAGTGCTGAGAACTGTTTTTCAGACTCACCACTTGGCACATCCTCCCTTTCTTTGCAAACTGCTCCTGGCCAGAAAGCAGCAATTACCAGCCAGCGTGCCATCTTCTTGGATAGCAGAAAAAACTCACACGAAGTGAAGATTCAGCATGACACCAGCAGTCCCAAAGACACTTATAGTACCAACATATACAGGACCCCATAAAGCTCCCCTGAACAAGACCTGTCTGTTCCTACCACCCATACAGGTGCACACACAGATGTAGGCACAGTGGTAGCTTGTCTCAGTTCTCTCAAAACACACATGAGCACAATTACTGGCAGCTGGCAAGGACAGACCTTGAAGCAAAGACACTGATGGGAAACCAATGTAGTGTAAAGCTGTTCCTAGAAATTCCAAAAACCATGGGAAAATGCTGAGAAACCCCCTTCTCTTTCCCTGATTCCACACAGGTTTTTTATTCTTCTTAGCCATTACCTCTACTCTGGTAAGCTCTGTCTTCTCTTCAATCTTCTCTTCTCTTCTCTTCTCTTCTCTTCTCTTCTCTTCTCTTCTCTTCTCTTCTCTTCTCTTCTCTTCTCTTCTCTTCTCTTCTCTGCAGTGAAGCAAGGATGTAGACACACAGCAACAGCAGTGTTTGAGCAGCCCTGTGTGTCCTTTAGGCTTGACAGAGCTTGCACATGATTCATAGCAGAGAACAGCAGGATCTTGCCTCTCCTACCTTTCTGGGATGTGACAGTCCATTATGTCCTGTGATGCCTGCCTAAATCATCTGGGATCCCTCAACCACCTAATTTCTCCCTAACATCACAGGCCTCATCCCCTCTTGTCGCCAGACATGATCTCCTATGTTTACTCCAACTATTGCAAGTACCCTTCCAACTTCCCTGCAGGGCAGTGGAAGAAGAGGACTCAGAGGAGTTACTGACCCTTATGATGGACTATTTTCTCAGTAACACTAGCAGAGAGCATCCTTGCTGATCCACCAGCTGCCAGACAATGCCTCAAGAGAGACAAACGAGGAACTTCAAACAAGAAGTGAGCTTTTGCAACCAGGGTGAACTGCTCCCCAGTGATACCCTGGGGTACCATCACGGAGGACATGACCCAGGGAGCTGTTGATAAACTCTCCTGCTCCCTTCCATGTCAGTGGGGAAGAAGGACTGTACTGGGCCAGGGAGTCTGGTAGCATAACCACAAGGAGAGGTGACTCATGCTAGTCCCACATCTTTGTGGGTCCAGCTGCACCCTCGGCCCAGCCCTGTCAAACACAGGGAATGGCTGTTATTTTCTGTGCTGGCAATCTTTCACTGGCTTTTTGAAACCTGTGGAACCTGTCTCATGGCTCTCCAGCATATGACAGCTTTGGCTAGTGTCCTAGTGGGACCAGGAATCTACTGCACCACAGAAATGATAGCTTGGTTTCACCAGCATCCTGCCTGCTACTTGTGGTTGGGTCATGGTAGAAAGACCTCTTAGAAGACAGCTCTGCTTCTCAGAAACCTTTTAATAAGTTACCATATTCCTGTGAAAGATTTCACTGGATGGTTGCTTCACAACTAAAAACCTTCACGATCTGTTCATCTGCCCTTCTTGGCTATTTCTTCTTCCCTGCTTTCATGTGCCACATGGAAGATCACAGAACCATAAAATGGTTTGGGTTGGAAAAGACCACAAAAATCATCTAGTTTCAACCGCCCTGCCATGGGCAGGGACACCCTCCAATAGACCAGGTTGCTCAGGGCCCTGTTCAACCTGGCCTTGTCTCTCTCCTGGAGCTTCCTTCCATGGGTATAGACAGTTGTGCCAATCTCCTTTAAACTGTGTCTTGAACAAATACATTTATTGTGCTTTATTGGCTTCCCATGATGAGGCAGGTTTGCTAATCCTGTTAATAGTCTTGTAGTCCTCTTTCCAAGCTCTTTCAAAATAATTTTTGGCACATGCATCTAAAACCCTGATAGAACATCTGGTAAAGTCATCACAACAAAGTCTTACCGTTTGAGCACTCTAAAATGAGTAGCCCTCCAATAAATTAATAGGAGTCTCATTATGATTTATATTTCTGGGGAGAATCTGTGTTCAGAGTTACTCTGTTTTCTAGTTTCTAAACCTGGGTTAGGCATATTTAGGTTTCTATTCTGACTCACACTTTAGATTCATATGAAGTTACAGTGCCACCAGAAGTGGTCACACTCTATTCTCTCCTTATTGTGTGATCAAGTGGTGAACCAATCTGATGAACTGAACCAGATGAAAACCAAACCGGCACATCACAGCTGTTGGGTGTCACGCTGGATCAGCATTTCCAGCCACTTTAACAAATAGCTGCTCCAGTATAAGGTGGTGGAAGTGTGCAATGAAGCAGCTGGAAACTGGAAGGGATGTTGCTTTTGGTGACAACGTCAGCTCAGTCCATCAAATCACAGCCCAAGTTTCCTCTGAGTTCCCAATGCTGCTCTGCAAAATGAGGGAATGTTTTTAGTCTAGAATCTGTGCTGCTTACCTGATCAGGGTGAACCATGTCAACAGAAAACACTTTGAGCTACATGAAATAAATTCTTAGCATTGGCAACACTGAGACTGTCATGTAAAGAGGTAATTCCTGTCTCCTGTTTCTAGACATTTCCCTGTTTGGGTATCAAAGGAGTACCCTGTTCTCCCACCCACCCTGACACAGGTCTCATTCTCCTTTCCAGGATAGTTCCTGTAGATATGAAAACCTTCATGATGCCTTGGACTCAGTGGCCATCAGTGTTTGCATTCCTGTTCAAAAAAATCAAGGTTATTACTGTCAAGCTTTGTTGCAAATAGTAAATATTTGTAGGTAGTTGCAGCTGCAGGAATGGGTGTACAGAACAGCTGTATTTTTGTTCTGCCTCATGCAAAGCCTCTTTTAGACATGTCAGTGCTGTGATGCCCAAAGTATTTGGATCTGAACTGTGTTCTCCTGTGAGGTGTGGGGAAAATGTTATCTACTTCAAGATCTCTTCAAATGCAGACAAGTCCTCCTTCCTTCCATTTTCAAGCCTTCTTAATTTGTTTGGAGGCTAAAAAGTTGGTTGAGTGAGTTTTAGCTGAGCACTAAGCTTCTGCTTGGATAATATCGCTTGAAGAGCACAGCCCTTGCTCTTACCTTCAGACTGTTCTGATGCAACATTGTGACAGAGCTGAGCACCAAGAAGACACACAAAAACCTGACTTCTGCCGCTCAACTCACTGAACTCTTGGATAGAAGTGCACAAGGTACTCAGGGTGTGCCAGCAAACCTCTCATTGCAAAGAGGATCTTTTGGGTATACTACAGGATAATAATTTCCCACCCTGACGTGTAGGGGAACTTTCAACCATAGTACCAAAATTCACAAATACCAAGAGTGTGACAATAAAACACAAGGAATTTAGGTGCAAGGGGCACCCAAGTTAAAGGCATCCAGTGATTATTCATATCTTCACAATGGAGCTGTGTTTGGTGGCTACAGGTCTGTGGTAGCAACTACACTCAGGTCAAGAGGAATCACCCTTGCTGGGAGATATGGTGTCCACAGATCACAGTTTGGTACTTGAGACAGAAGTGGCTGCAATGTGCTCCCTTCTACATTAATTAGCAAGAGCTCTTAATTTCCCAGCAAGCTGCCAATACATCCCTACTTCCGCCTAGGTACCCACCACACAGGCCTCCCTCTGTGGAACATACTGGAGTAGGCAGGAACATCCAGTAAGACCTGCCTGTCTCACAGTTCCCACCTGCAGAGGCATCTCTGGAAAGAAGAGCCTCCTCCACCTTGCCCCTTCTCTTACTTCAGCACACAAGGACGCATCCATCCCTCTTGGCTAAACTGGTGATGACGATCCCTTGCTACTAACAGAGGTGAGTCAACACTCAGATAGATGGCAGCACCAAAGACTGGTGTTTTCCCAGCAAGAAGAAAGGAGGGAGCTCCCTGAAGGACAAGAAGCTTTCCTCTTCAGCAGGCCTTGCTCTCATCACCTCTGCTCCTCTTCCCACAGCCAGAGTTGTTGCTGGGGACTAGTATTGCTAACAGAGAGGGCTAAATCCCTTGGGAGGGAGGAGGGTCAGGCACTGGGCAGGCTGCCTGGGTCACTGTTTGGTGCTGTGCATTAGCAAGCGTGAGCTGTGGGCTGGATGTCTCCCTTGAAGAAGGCTCCATGGCTCAGGGGCTGTCAAGCCTGTGGGAGCTAATCGCAGTGTGGGGTGAGAGTGAGTGAAGCATTGAAGTACAGCTACCGCTATACACTTGTGGGTCCCAGCATGGAAGGCTGTGCTGCAGCATCTCAAGTGTATACTATATGCAGAAATTACCCAGTCTGTTGGGCTCACACAAGAAGATTATCTGGCAGCTGTCTTACTTTCCAGGGATACCTGTTTTCCTTTGGTTGCTGGACTCTGAGTCTGCGTTTTTCCTCTTTGCCGTTTTTTGGCAATGCCAGGAGATGGCAGGGAATCTCCTGTCAGCCCCAGAGCGTGAACTGAGGGCTGAGGTCTGGGGTAAGGAGGAACCCGCTGAGGAGCAGTCCCTGGCTTATGTTGTCGGCAGGGAGAAGGACTTTCCCTCCGAGGTGGCAGCTGGTTTTTAGGGGTAGTAGTGGGGTTCCTTGAAGGAAGGACAGGGCTCCAAGAGGATGCACCGCTGGACCTCCGTGAGCTGTTCCGTGGAGGAAGAGAAGTTGAACTTGGTGAAGAACGAAATCGGCTTTGTACCTGCGTTGTTCGGCACTCATATGGGACACTTCTGGCTGGTCTCTGTGTCTGAAGCCTGCAGGAGAAGAAAAGAGGGAGGATGAAGGGGAGCTTCTGCAAGGGCCTCTGGGCTCTTGGCAGGATTGGCATGAATGTTGCTGGACAATTACAAGGAGTCTCCAGCACTATGATGACAGGAGCTGTGCTCTGAACCCAATGGGGCACTGGTTTGAACACTATCCTGTGCCTCTCAATGCAGTTAACTAGTAAGTGTTTGCTCTGATCCTCAAGCATCCTCTGAGACAACACACAGGCATGCTTTTGCCGATAGCATGTATCTGGGACTCCTCTTTACATGCAGAATGGATGCAGCAACCTTTTCCAAGTCAGAAGATACAAACTGGGAATGTGGGCAATGGATTGCACCAGTTAGCCTCTGATGGTATCTGTGAAGGAAGATAAACCAACTGAGCCAATCACAATTGGCAGCCTCACTGCCCTTGCAGTTCTAATCACAATAGCCAAGTCAGGTCTCCCTGCAGAGACATGGCTATGCTTAGCATGCAGCAAAACTGAGAGCTCCATAGCAGGAGCATCTGATATTATCAGGATCAGACCAAATGAAAGAGCTTGTGGAAGGAAAGAAGATCTCAAAACCAGGGCAAGTGAAGAGGGGCTTCAAAAAAGGAAGACAGAGGTGTGAGAATTTCACACACTGTTGAGCTGAAATGACAGTAAGAAACAGGGACAGACCATACATTCAAGCTGAGTGAAAGGTCAAGTCATGGGAGGTGAGCAGGTCTGTGACTGTGCCTCCTCAACAAGCTCAACAAGTTTAACACTGCATTTCTCACCATTTTGGTCTTACCTGCAGGAAGAAGCTGCATCCTGCGGGGAGCTGCACAGTCCTTCAATTGCCATGGCCACGGAAAACTCCAACCTTGCTGCCTCCAGTGGTGTTTTCACTGGCATGACGGGACGAGGAATTCTGCTCTTTACACTTACGGGTCTCTCTTCTTTCCCCAGGAGCACAGCCTTCTTCCCTCCCTTCCTTGGAATGGAATCATCAGAGTTGTGGGTGTCCTCCTCAGAACCAGTGGCTGAAAGAGTTTCTGAGGCTCGCTGTCTCTCATCACTGGAGGAGGCTGAGGAGGAGGCCCCTGAGGCCAGCCGGATGAGGCGGTTTTGTCTCTTCTCCATCACCAGGCGAGCCAAGTCGGGTTGCTTTGCTCTCTTATAAAGCCTTTCTTTGGATGATAATGAAGTTGAAAGATCTGAGCCTGTGTCCTCCTCAGAGAACAAAATGGGTATCCGGCTTCTATACCTGGAGCCCAGCAGTCTTCTGGGGCACTGCTGTGGTGTGTTGAGCAGAGTCTCTACTTGTTTAAGGTGTTCTGCCACTGATGCTGACTTCTCAAGGCCAGGCTCACTTGTAACCACCTTGACAGGCTCTTCCAAATCCAGTGAGAGTCCCACTTTGCTGGAGAGCTCCGGCTTGCCCTCAGGAGGCTTTGCTATGCCATTGGGAAGGGCCAGCTGCTCCCCCACTGTCTCTGAGGTGGTTTCAATGTGGTTAGTTGAAAGTGCACAGCTCTCTGTCTCTGCCCCTTCTAGCCCTGAATGTATGCTTCCATTCTCTACCAACACCAGGTTGTCCTCCAGCTCTTCTTCGATAATGACTTCCTCAAATTGTCCTGGAGGGCAGTACTCCTCCTGCCGCATCAGCTGCCCACTGGAAGACATGACATTTAAGTGGGTCTTTTCAGCAATATGAACAAATGTGCGCTCGACTTTGGTAAAAGGAGAGGAAGCTGTAGCCACTACCATGGGAGGCTTTGGTTCAGATTTAAGGACTGAGGACAGGGTCCCTGGCTCAGATACATCCAGTTGGCTACCCATACGCTGAGGCCGCTCGCTCTGAGGTGTCAGTGCAGCAAGAGTGCCCAGATCAACTTCTGGTGCTAAGTCTGTAGCCACCAGAGACTTTTTCAGATCACCTGGTGAAAACAGCACTAGTGTTTTTGAGCCTTCCTCCAGCTCCAGGTCCCCATCAGCAGTGGATGCTCGACCCTTGGATCCCTTCTGGTCATCAGCCAGGAGTGTGGATGGTGCACACTCCTGGCTGCACTCTGTGCTTTTTTGACTCAGGTCACTGCTGGAACCACTGTGCATGTCAATCTCATTGCTTTCCTCCTCCCCCTCATCATCCTCATCATCCTCCTCCTCGTACTTGTCCTCATCTTCTTCCTCCTCTTTTCCATTGATTTCCAGATAAGGTTCCAGAGGTTTACAAGGAGCAGTCAAGACAATATTTGAGAAATCAACTTTCTTTATCCGTTGCAATACCTTAGGCTTTTCCCAGTAGTCTGACACATCTTTTCTGAAGTCTTGATAAGGCAAACTCAAAGGGACTGCCTTGGGCAAGCCATTAATTTCAAATGACTTCAGCATATATGCCTGCAAGACGACAGATGTGACAAAAGAAGAGGTTTAGTTAGTATTCAGACACAGCTTGAAACAGAAGACATCAGGATCAATGGTAATTGGAGGAATCTGTGGAAAGTATCTAGTCCATCATGCTTCCAAAATACATGCCTGAGAACTGGTCGCTCCAACATTTGATTCATACAAAGCTTAAAAAGCACAGATTCACATATACTTACCAATGAAGGCAAGAGAAGTCCCTTTGTTACATTTACCTAGACCTAAAAGAACCATTTTCAAGCAGTTCCTCAGGATTTTCCCAATCTTTTTCACTACTTACATATTTATTTCAGTATTTACTTACTGGAACCACTCAGCAAGTCTCCTTAATGGCCATGCCACAGTGAACTCAAGGGGCACCTCTCGACTAGATAAATTTCCTGATCACTTTCCATTACCATCCACCATTGTCCCTGGGGCAGTAACTCTTGTAGTGCTACTGTGTTTCCCTGATCCCCCTACAGCAACTCCTCCTTCTATCTTTTATAGGCTTCTCCATTCACTCAAATCATCAGCAAATATGTCATGAAAGCTGGCACATAAAGTGTCATTATCAGACTCTGGGGTGTCCAACCCTGAGAAACAAAGGACTGATAGGACAGGTTGATGGGGGCAGTGTTTCTCCAGACTGTGGCAGAGAGACTGCCTGTAAGGTGCCAAGAGCAGACTGTGAAATGATTGCAAACGATACAACAGAAAGCCAGCAGCTCACACACACATGCATACACTTGACCAAACAAGCCCCAAAGAGCAAAATAAGTAGGAAATGCCCATCAAAGCTTGGCCTAATTAACAATTGGTTGTAAATGAAACTCGTATCAGCACCACTTTACAGAATGGATTTAAAAACAAATAATTTAGATTATGCTTCTATTAGGGCTGTAAAACTGTAACCTCCACATAAACTCTACTGGTCAATAATACATTACATGTTACCCTTGAAAAGATCTAATTATAAACAGAAGGGCTCCAAACATCTGTGTTTTCAAGCTGCATTTGACAGCCTCAGAGAATATTTAGGCTACACAAGCCTCACATTTAAACAAGCACCCATGTAACTAGGTGACCTCCAGAGCTGCCAACAGCTACCACATTCACCTGGCCATGGGAACAGATTGTTTTGTCCCTAGGGGGAAGAAAAAGCCCTCAGTGGCTTTTCAGTCCAATGGCACAATTTCAGATTCAATATATACCTGTTATTCTGTGCTGAACAACTGCCCTATTGTTATGCCTGAAAAATGTAAGATATTTATGCTCATTACATGGGCATAAATAATGTAAGATGCTCATGCATAATTTCAAATAGATTGGTGGGCAACATCAAGCAATACTTATTTTTATATCTTATAAATTAAAACACAGGCTGGTTTTGGTAATACCGCTGGAGTCCAAAACCACTTCTTTTCTTTCATTAAAGCTGAATCCTGTCCCTGAAGATGGCCCTGTATTAACCTAGTTTGAGCTTTCACTGACCCACTCTACCTTTTGTATCAAAATGGCAGAAGTAAGGTAAGAAACACCATCCTTTGCAAAGGAAATTACCCCTTGGATTGTTCCCTCAGGCATTTCTTGGAAATTAGTCTGTTCAACAGCCTAAGACTGGATTCTGCCTCTTGGCTGGGTTTGGTTTTCCCAAGAAATACATCCACAGTGCTGTCCCTGCAGTCCTGAACAGACACACCCCCCCAGTACGACTGGGACATGACCAACACCTTGCCTTGTGCTAGGCCTCTCACTGGAAAGAGTTCAACAATAATTCCTGTGCTACTCTACGTCAGCCCATTTTCTAGATGCTGTGGTTGATGATGCAGATGGACAATTGCTGCTTTCTCTTTACATATTGAAATATGCACCTATCTAGACCCTCAAATGTTCTCCTAGCCCTTGACTTATGTCATCTCATCTGCTTTGTGGTTAAGGCAAACTGAATCCAGTCCTGCAGTGCACATATTATGCGGGCCAGAGCTACAATTTCTGTGCCCTGCAGTCTTGTCCCACCAGCAGCTCTGTCTCCAGCAACCCCTCTTTTCTCAATAACTCTTTCCCTTGCAAGACATGGGGAAGTTTTTCTGAGATGAGACTGCACTAAGATATGACATGGAGCTGGACAGCAGGATGCTGCTGTAAGAAAAATAATGGCTCTTTATTGCTTGTGCTTTGGTGCCCCTTTGCTGTTGAGTCATGCTGTAGCTGCCTTTCTAACCTCCATGTACTTTCACTTCTACAAATTCCTTGCAGTATTTAGTAAATGGACTGCCTTTCTGTCTGTCATTTCAATTCCTCTATGTATTTTCTGTTTTCTCTTCATGGATACTGCACCCTAAGCACAACAGTGACTGCTTAGCTTCTACCTGCTTTTGGGAGACTTGGACTGCTTAACCTGTTGCATGCAGTACCCCAAAAATGCCAGAATGTATTCCTTAAAACATCCTGAGACAGGGGTTGCTTTGCCACTGTAAATACATCATGGAGAAATTCCAAAGAGCATAAGTATCCAACTAAAAGAAATTTTTGAACCATTTCTTGGGTCAAGTATTACTGTAACATGTTTTTTTACATTCATTACTAACATCACTTGAAGCTGTTAAGAAGGAAGACTGTCCTAGGGCATCAAAGTCCAAGACAGTCTTCAATGTGATCAGCAGCAGCTGCAAGCAGACACTCTGCTGAACAGGGTGTTCCCAGTTTGAACATACTTGCAACAGAAACTTGGGTCCTGTCTTGACAGTCACCATGTGTCTTTTGTACTACAGCACACTCAGCAGCTCTAGGACTATTTCCTAAAGGCCAGCAAAGAACATTTCTGCTCTGCTGTTCTAATGGGGGGAACTTGGGGAAGATGTCAGAAGATCACGAGTGGAGAGGCTTAGCCTGTAACTTAAAATTGTAGAAGAAAAAAGGTATAAGGAGTTTCTGGAGGTCTCTCCTCCAATCACCCCTCAAGGCAGGACCAGCTTAAAGCTGGCTGCACCAGGCCATGTCCATGGCCATGAGTTTTGAGTACCTCCAAGGCTGGAGATCCCACAACCTCTTTTGGCCCCTCTCCTAGTGTTTGAGGCTCTTCATGATTAAAAGGGTAGGGGTTTTAATATCTAATTTCTATATTTAACTTTCCTTTCATGCAACTTGTGTCCATAACATCTCATCCTGTCACTGCACCTCTGAGAAGAGTCTTCATCAGGCAGTTCAAGGAAGAAATAAGATCTCGTATCAATCCTTCTCTTTTTAAGGCAGAACAAACCCAGCTTTCTCAGCCTCTCTTGATGTCAGATATTTCTATGTCATGGTTTTACCACTAGGAGGTGTGCTACTGACAAGAGAGATCCGATAGAAGCAACACACACCGCCAAAAAAAGAAACAAAATAACAAGGTTTATTTTACACACACAGAAAACCGACAATAAAGTGCAAAGACAGACAAATTAAGCTCTTCCGGGTCCAGCAGCTGAATAGGAAAACTCTAGGGTAGTGCTAGGTCTCTGCCAGGGGCTCCTGAAAAGGCACCAGGACAATTAAAAAACCGTGACCGCCCACCCTCCTTTTTCCTGGCAAGGAATACCACTGCTGATGGAAAGATGTGGTCCTCAATCCGGGCCGCTGTCACTGAAGTCGCCAATCGGCCCGCACGTGGGGGCAAAACTCGGCGCGGAGGCGAGTAGAGATGTTATCCTGACCAGCTCCGCTGGAAAAAGAGGAAGATGGCTGCCCCTCTTGCCTTTTTATAGGGGACCAATCTTCGCGCAGGCGGAGGCGGCCCCCAGGTGACTGTTGCCCTCTCAGATTGGACGGTCAGCGCCTGGGAACCGCCCCTAGTGAGAGGCTCTGCGCACATGCGCGGAGCGCCGAGCCTGGACCAGGGGTGCGGGTCCCCCGTGGCCCCACCTGGCGTCCTGGGGGGTCACGGTACTGCCCCCGCAGCGGCTCCCTCGTCGCAGGAGGGCTACTACCGGCTCATTCTATTTCATGCGCACGGGAGACCCACCGCATATGCGTGGGGTGCCGAGCTGTGCTGGGGGCTGGTGGCGCCCGGCAGCATTAGCAACCTGGGGACAGGGCAGGGGCAGCCCCCCCGCCCGCCACAACCCAGGGACGGGGCAGGGCAGCCCCCCGCCTGCTGCAACCCGAGGACGGGGCGGGGCAGCCCCCCCGCCTGCTGGCGGGGAGGGGGAAGGAAGGGGGGGAAGGAAAAAACCCCAGTTTTCGCTTCAACCTACAGCATTCTAGTATCTGATCATCTTGCCAGCTCTCTTTCAGGCTCACTCTACTGTGAATAGGAATTATTCCATGAGCTTAAAAAAGCCTCAGATACTGGAGTTGGCTAAATCTGAATCAAAAGGACTTCCTTTACTTCCAGAAAGCTCTGATCTCTGTTTGTGTTCCTCAGTTTCTCAGAAGACACATTGCCTTTCCTTGTACAGTGAACCCTTTTTTCCTACCTGATTGGTTTCAGATTTCCACTCCTGACTCTCTCTTGACTTGTTGGTCAGCTGCCCAGGAATGGGTATGGCAGTCTATGTCTCTGAGCATGTGTTCCCCACAAAGTCTGCACTTTCACCCTTTTAACACTGTCTCTCCAAGAAGCTTTTGAATGAACTAAG
>VYZS01081317.1:1332-14346 GCA_013400695.1 Neodrepanis coruscans | reverse complement strand
TAATCTTTGTGTTGGCACTGGGCCCAGTTCAAGAACCAAATGGAAACCACTTTGCTGCTTTTGAGCCTGACAGCATTACTTTGACTCTTTGATACAAAGCAGGCCAAATTCAAGGTTAACCTAATCCACTACTTGCAGCAACAGCAAAAATGTACTGTGGTGCCACTGTTAAAAAACTGCTGGAAAACATGGAAGTTTATCCTGGATGTCTCCTGATCCAGGGATCCCCAGAGACAAGAGGCAGAAGGTAAGAGGTAGCAACTATTCTTCTCATCACTAGCAAAACACTGACAGATTCTTTAGCCAAGTGAAAGCTGATGACTCCAAAAGAGATTAATGAGTCACAAAGAAGTGTTAGGATAGAGAAAACCAGAGACCATTTGAATATCAGAATGTAATGCCTACAGATGTCACATGCTGTACATCAGATCTTTTAGTACAGCTCAGTAACCTGGCACAGCTGGTGCCCAAACAGGTATTTCAGACAGAAAATAGTCAGAGATGCTGATGCACATATTGGCTATTACACAGCTGGTCCTTTTAATAAAAGCTTATATTTAAGACTAGCTGGCCTCACCTTGACAATACAATATTTGACACTAAAGGTCTGTAGTCCAAGACCCAATATAAACAGACTACCCCACAGACTTAGTTGGGCTGCACAGCCAGTACTTAAAATAAAAATGTTTTAAGTAGGTTATTTGGCCAAGAATAATGGCAAACACACCAATAGAAAACATTACTGCAGCAATTGTAACTATTCTATTTTACCTACTTAACTCTAAAGATCAAAATACAGACTGAGAACTATGACCCCTTATGGATACCTTATCAACAAAATACAAAAATACTCTGTGATCCACATACCAGATTGCCTCTCCTGCTGCCTTAATCACTGCATTTAGATATTTTCTGGAACTGAAATAAAAAAAATACCGATGCTGATGAGATATAGAATAAAGTATTATTTACATAGCTGAGGCTCCTTCACTTAAATTTGAAACATCCATGAAATTTCAAAATATTAAAAAGAGACTTGACCTGAATTCAGAAATAATAAATATCCAGACTAAAAACAAAAGCAAGTTTTTCTAGAAGCTTTAACATAAGGAAACTGATACAATTTTCTGCTCCTCTTAATGCAGCAAACCTTTGTGAACAGATGGCAGCAGATCTGTGTGATGCAGTGGGCAGTATTTCCATATCACGCTGCTGGCAAATATCACCACCACCACTTAACTCATTTACTCCTGTGCACTCAGGACACACAGACACATTTTTACCTGTCAGAGGTGCTCAGCACATCCCACTCAAGATTAGTGAGTGCTCAGTTCTAGCTTCTCCATACATTGTACACAATGAACAGCTATTTTTTTTTCATCACTCCAACAACTACAAAATGAACATTGCCCTCTGCTTTCCAGGCAGAAGCAGATAACCCCAATTCACCCATTCACATAAAAAGAGGCTGAGACAGGTCAAAAAGCCAACTGCCCTGTGCATTAGGCTGGTAACACTAGAGGATCCCTTTTCTGGGAGCTGAGATGTTACATGAGCAGTAGACTGAATAAGCTGCCTCTGGGCTTCCACCTCCTCAGCCCCCTTCTTACTGCCCTGCCAGGGCCTTGTGACATCAGCCGTCTCTTTAACAGCATCACTACTTCTAACTGAAGGGACTGACAGCCATTTTCCTCCTGTGCCAAACTGTCACCATACTTTTTCCATTAGTGGGGGCCTAATTAAAGTCTCTTTTCTCTAGCCTGTTCATATTATGCACAAGTGACTTCAGCATTTGATTAAAGTGAGCTAGGGAATTCAAGAATTTTGAGGAGGGAGAGAAGGAAAAATGACAGTTAAGGGGAAACTGAGGAATGGGTGGGATACAAACTAAGTAAGCCCAACAAAACCTCAAAGAAATATACACAAATTAAATAAAACCTGATACACTCTTTCCAACAATCAAGTGACCGGTCAACACTATTTGTTTATTTTGGCTCAAATTCACCCTTTATCTTAAGGTTTAGCCAGAGGGCACTTTCAGTGTATTCACTGCACAACATAATTAACCATGGTCAGCATTACATTCATTTCTCATATCCTGTGTGCAGTTGTAGGATGAAGAGGATGTTTTTGTAATAACGATGTGTGCTTATCAATTTCAGAATTGTCTGAAAGATCAGAACACACAGTTCACATTCCAAAATAACCCAAGATATTCTCAGTGCTATATAATACAAGGACTCAAGCAAATGTCACTTTTCAGATCAGTTTGAAAACCACAGAAAATGCATATGTTCCTCACCAATGTGTTGACAACAGGAATCATCCATCCTCAAGTGTCTCTTCATCAAGAATCTCCAGTTCAAAACCTGTACAGTCCTCCTGCATTCCTTGGAGAGAAGGTACAAAGAAACAAGTTGTTTCACATATAATCCTCTTAGAAAAACATTTAGTTTATTGTCAACAGTAACTTGCTTTTTATTATTTATCACAAGTAACACAAATCCCAAATAATTCAGTCGTTAGTTTGAAACTATGAAGTCCATATATCTGTGCACATCACATGTGCTATCCTCAAACCCACTGCTACCTTTTAGAAACCTTACAATTCTNCTCTTAGAAAAACATTTAGTTTATTGTCAACAGTAACTTGCTTTTTATTATTTATCACAAGTAACACAAATCCCAAATAATTCAGTCGTTAGTTTGAAACTATGAAGTCCATATATCAGATAGCACTTTGCTGTGGAGATATCCTCCTTAGACAACACTTTTACAATGTAATTTACTTATAACACTGCATATACCTTAGATATTAATGTTCTTTATGTATTACTGTAAGAAATTTTCAAAGGCTTTTCTGTGAACACACAAAGTTTCACTAAATAACTGTATAGGATAAGCATTTAACAGGGAGCACACAGAATAAATTCAGCCAACAGAACTAGTTAATACTTAATCCTATGTCATTGAAGTCCGATGTCATGCCATACATAAGTACTAGGAGCAATTTATGTTTATTCTCTTTCTGCTTTCTTAATATCTAAGTACTTTCAACTGAAAAATTGCCAAACAATTCAATCCTTTCTTAGAAAAATCCTACTCTGCTCCCCCCACAAAAAAAACTCTACTGGTCTGGAACTGCCATCATGATTAGACAGTCTGGCAAAAAAACAGAAACCTTGAAGCTTCTGAAGAGAATGAAGAGGCAGCACTATTAGACCTTCTCCCCACCCACAGGAAAAATAGCACCTTCAAATAAGTTTAAACAGCACAGAGGAGTTCAGGCACAATCTGTCCCTTTCCCTACTCCTCCATTTAATGAATTAGAATTTTTAATCATTAGTTCTTTCCTCCACAAATACCTGATCACTGTTTAAAAGAACGAGCGAAAATTTTCACTTTTGCTGCAAATTTTACTCCTATTGGTTTGGGGGTTTTCTATTCTTTAGAACTGGAATTATGAGCCATTACTCTATAGGACAGTAAGTGTCCAGACAAGGAAATGTTTGGACACCTGTACAAAAGTCTTCAGCATTTAGATGCCTCTGGGGAAGCCAGACCATCAGATTCCATGAACATGATCTTCTAAAAATACCCAAGCAAAAGTTGTGCTGTAGCAAGGTCTTTTCAGGAGTTTAGAAGTGACCATCCTTCAGAGGTGAATGACTTCAAGGTCTCCTAGAAAAATACACAGAGAATGAACAACGGTTTAGAAATTAAGATCACTAGGAGGGGAATCTCGTTCAATCAGTAATAGCAAAGGCAGAGAAAAGAACTACACTACAGTTCAGAAAGTAATAGCAGAGAACAGATCTTTCATCTTATGGACAGAGGAGCATGATTGTTTCCAAGCTAATACCTCAGTTTGGGTTCTACAGAACAAACAGGTAAGCAGACTTTATTCATAGAAAAATACCATTTATTCAAGAACCCAGTGAAGATTTGAGACAACCATCATGGATCATGAGGAAGATTCACAGAATTATAAAAACACTGTGCTCATGAGCTTGTGAAAAGGTAAAGGCCTTCAGAAGCACAGAAAATCAACAAAGAGGTTGGAACATGGTATGTTCTTCAGGTTGCAAGATCCCAAGGTTGTAGTACAGCATTTCCCCTTTGAAATAAATGCAGTCCAGAATACATATTTATCTTGCACAATGCCTCTTATGACTGTTGTTCTCTTTCTCTAGGCTGCATTCTAAGCAAAACTAATTTTTCTAGTTTGATTTTTTTATATGCAATCATGATTTCTATATAAAAACACTGTATTTCTTTCTGGTTATTTTGCATAATACCACCTTCTTTAGCTACATGAAAATACTCTTCCTACAGTAAATGGAACCAAGTTATTTCTCCACAGCATCTGTGTAGTTCAGTGTCTATTTTCTAAATTTGGATCCCTTTCCTTTGCCTCCTTCTCTTTTTGGAAGCAGTAAAAGGGATGACTAAAAAGTCTCAGTCTTTGAACACCTATAGTTGGAGAAGCAGAAAGCAAAGCAGAGTCATCCTCACACATGATGCAGACAAAGTCTGGAGAAGTCATCTAATCCATCCTGCTAGACCAAGGCAAGAGCAGAATCCTCTCAGCATTCCTGACACACTCTTAAAAGGCCACCTAAGGCAGCTCCAGCTTCAGCTTATTAGCATAAATTAAATACATCTTTTGGTTCTAAGTCAAATCAGCAGATTCCTGGGCAAACAGACTCCGGATGCAGGTGCTTTTGTACAGAGTTAAAAAAGAAAAGAAAGTAATTGAACTAAGCAACAAGATGGTCAATTAAAGGGGAAACGAAAAGAATGAAGGCCCTTTTGATTTTTTATTATTATTTTGTGTATTTTATATAGAAGTATGTGTATATATTTATAGATGAGAGCAGATTGTATGGTCTCAGGCATTGAAATCACAGGTACATGCACTACAAATCTCTTCAATGTGAGGTATTGAAGTCACTAGTAAGGAAGAATGATTTCAGTTAAAAACAATCTGGCAACAAAACTAAGGTGAAAATATTTGCTTTCAGGAAGAATGTGAAGGCCTTATCAGAAGATCCTTGCAGAATGATTCTTGCTCATAGTTCTGTGCACAGAGCCAGCCATGTCTGTAAGTTTCCACAGCAACAAAGAGTATTTTTCTATTAAACCCATATTTTAGCATAATTTCTTCTTTAAAGAGGAAGTTTTCCTGCTTCAGGATACCGACAGACTCATTAGGTGATAGAGAACTGAGCTGAAAACCAAAACTCTCCCTTATCACATCTGTACCCAGGAAGACTGAACTGATCCTGCAGCCACCAGAACCATACCAGCCTCATTACGGCTGCCTGGGCCAATTCAAAAGCCAGCTGCCTCGTTCAAGCAATAGTTGGACTTTGTTTGCCCCATTAAAACAAACAAATAAAACAAAACCCAAAAACAAACAAAAAAGCCCCAATGGAAACAAAAAGGCTGTGCTGCTTTTGCCTTCCAGTTCTGCTGCTTGCATTAAAAAAAATCTTATTCCAAATAAGAACCAGTTGTAAGTTATCACTTATCTTAAATGGAAGAGCCTTCAATCAGAAGTTATGGAACAGTTTGTATCAGTGGAAGCATAGGAACATTACATAGTGGTTTCATATGTAACCAGATCAACCGAAGATCAAAATGGTTTTTTTGCGTTTCAGTCCAGGCAGAGATACTGCTCCCTTTAAAAAAGGATTGCCTTTAACAACCCCGGGAGTAGATAAAATCTTAAGTATTGTGTGACAATGTTTTTTTTTATTCCAATGTAACTTGACCATGTCTTCATTTACCTCTACACTTTGAGTAGCACTCATTTATTCAGTAAGAGATGTACACTTTTGAAAGGCAGTAGAAGGCAAGATTAATCTTGTAGACTTGATTCAGTCAAAACTATCAAAGACTTTGAAGGAGTTTGTTTGCAGTTTCAATCACTGCAACAGCGTCACATCTGCAAGTCTACTGTATTGACCTGGTACAAGAAAACGGAGAATTTTCCTTATGCCATGACACACTGTATATGTTTTTTTCCTCGTTTAGAATCCCTTCCAAACAATCCTCAGGATCCAGCTTTCTCCACACCTCTGAGACACAGAATAGGCACATTTAAAGGCTTTCGTTTACAAGTGAGCGGGGCAGTTTTTACAAACACGGCAGCAAAAGCCTTGCCGTATTTTCTGTGAGGTCAATTAATGTGCACGAATTTCAACTAAACCCCCTCACCAACAGCCCCGAGCCCCGCGGGCGGGACCCTCGGGCACTGCCCGGGCGGACGGGGCCGCGCTCCGCACCCCCAGGAGCCTCCTCAGCGCCGGGATGTGTCCGAACATCCGAGTGGACCCTTAATGAAAAAATCCCCAACCATCCTCAGAAGCAGATTAATATACTGAAAAAACACTAATACAAGGCGGCCGTGCGAGCCTGGCCGTACCTGCCCAGCTCAGGGGAGCGCTCCTTCCCCGGCGGGCGGCACTGCCCGGGACACGCCTCCCCATCGCACCTCCCGCCAGGAGCGCCCCCGCCGCCGCAGATCCACCCCGACAGCTGCTGCTCCTTTTCCCTCCCCGCCCGTGGGGCGGGTCCCNTGCATCTGCACCAGGTGCTGACGGGCGCCGTGAACCCCGGCGACAACGGGTACTCGGTGGGCAGCGTGCACGACACCCCATTCACGGTAAGGGCGGCCGCGGGCGCGGGCGGCCCCGGCACGGCGGGGGTAGGCCCGGGGAGAGAGGGTGGCCGGAGGGGACCTGCCGGGCACGGGGCGGAGCGGGATCGGGGGGAATCCTCGGGATCGGGGGGGATCCGGGCACCGGCGGCCGCTGCTCCGCGGGTCCTCGGAATCCTCCGAGGTAGCCCGCGGTTGTGCGCCCCCGGATTTCTCTCTTTTTTTTTTTTATTCCCCCCTCCCCCGTGTGTGTGTTCGTGGCCGATCCGCCAGGAGCGCTCAGCCGGCGGTACCGGGGCTCAGCCCGCGCTGGGTGAGCGTTTGCCTTCGGTGTCTGTGGCTGATAAAACACGGCTGTGTCAAATGCTCCTCTCAGAGTGGATGGGAGGAGAAATGCAAAGAGATAAAGGGATACACTAAGTAAATTTCAAGAGGCCATAGTTTCTAAAATAAAATCTGTTTATCACCTACGGGCTGTTTTTGTTTATTCCGATGTCAGTTGCCTTGTGACAACCTCTCTGGCTCTAACCAGTGATCAGCTTCTGCAGTGTTTTGCATGCTGTCATCTAACCGGTTTGTTGTTATTCGTGAATAAATTGTCTCATTACATTTTACATGAACACACACAACACCATATCCCAAGCACAAACCAATTCCAAGCAAAATGATGCAGAGCATCCTTTTTGGTGTAAAATAACTGTCAGCAGACTCACCAAACATTTAAAGCTTACTTTAGGTTATCACAGATGTTTAATTTCAGTCATAAATGCTGGAAAGTCTTAAGAAATAAAAGGTGCCATGTTTGTCGTTATTTTCCCTGCTCTGCTGCTATGCAGCCATGCTGCTGTTAAAGGAACCTCTGTTACTTTTGATATTTATATAAGAAGTCATTTACTTGTATTTATATTCTAATGTGTTTCTTTTTGCTATGACAATTTGAAAAGTCAATCAACTGTAATTATGAAAGACAACTTTGTGCTAATTCTTGCAATACTTTCGCTAACATCAGTAATGAATAATAATATATATTATGGTTTATGCAAGGATTTTTCAAGAATAAAACTAATGTTTTGCAAGATGATTCAGAATTGTTTCATAGCATATTAATTATGGAACTGCATGTAACAGTCTTCTCACAGTCTTCTCTGGCTGCTGCATCCTTTTTTTCATAATTACAAGGAATTAAGGACATAAGTGTTTAAATGATTTAACCTCTCTTCTGGACTTCCATAACTGTAACTTTTTTCCTACCTCTTCTTTGTTCTCTCTATTTGTAATATTATTTCCTGCTCTTTTAAGCCTTGATCCTGTAGTAAACTGTATTGTTAAAAACATCTGCCTGCAAACAATTTGGGGCCTTATATCCAGATACTTTGGGTATTAGTCACCTGTGTGCCATAGTAGCATCACAGTCCACCATCCTCTGCAGGTGGCAAGTCCATTAGTGCCTTAACCTTGAATTCTGTTTGTCAGCATCATCTGTATGGACATTGCTTTGTGCCCCCAAACCATTAAGCTGTTTGGAGTCATGACTTCAGCTCAGATCCCATAGCAGGTTGTGCAGTTTAGGCAAGAGGCCATCAGTGACAGAGCCTGTAGACCTGCTCTTAAGACCCAGCACATATCCACCACTGGAACACAGCAAGAGCAGAGCAGTGAAAGGGCAAGAGGTCAAGGTTGATCTACACAGCAGGTGCTGTGTGTGGATCCATGTGAAGCTGGGCTGTGGCAGAGGAGCTGCTGTTTGTGTGGTCATGTGCTCACATATGTTTTGGTTGGTGTTTGGGAATTTAAAATGCGTGAGAACTGGTTCACAATTGCTGTAACTGATTCATCAGAGGGGCTTGAAAACACAGCTTTTTTATGTGCAGAAATGAATCATGCCTGTTAAAAATACTCCACTTAACAGCAGAATAATGGCTTGGGTACATGTATATATATGTATTCACTCGTTAATAGTCTTGGAGATATTTCCCTTTTATTTGAGGAGGAGTAGGAGGAGAAACTTCCTCTAAAGAGGAATGTGCTTTAGATGCCTGACTCCAGCAATATTAGGATTCTGAGAGAAGAAACACATTTTCTTCTGACCTGACTAGGAACAGAAGGAAGGTTCTTCCTTCTTCCTTTCCTGTGTGGTTTATCATTGGCTTGTTTACATGGCTCCTTGCTGGGGATAAAGGTAAGCTTTTAATTTCCAAGTCAGTGTAGGTAGGGCTAAGATGATAACGTGTTCTTCCTCAGCTTTTTTTAAAGCTTTGGGAATAGTCATCTAGTCATTCCGAGAATAAGACAAGGAAAATAATAATTTTTTATTATCCCTGCCAAAAACGAGTGTTAGTGACTCCACAAAGCTAAACAAATCCAAAGAAATAGAGAAAGTTGTTGTAGGTTGGCTACAAAAGTTTTGTCAGTCCTTTATCTGAAATGCACGTGGTATTCTTTCCTTCCTATGCTCCCACATCTGCCTGCAGCAATCCTGACACATATCCAGCCTTTCCCAAAAAAGGGAGGAAGCATAGAGAGGTCTGGGTAGCAAACTGCCTGGTAGACACTGTAGCTGTGTTGTGAAGTCTAGTGAAGTGGGAAATACACAGGAAAAGCTGTTTGGAGGGTGATTAGGAGGAAAACAGCTTCATAATGCTGCCTTGTACCAGACAGTCCCTTCAGCCTCCCTTTGTCTGAGCATGAGCAAAGGGTTTAAGTACTAAATGACAGAAGTTCTGGTAATAATTCTGTGCACTTTTCAACTTTCTGTTACTTCATGTTCTCATTTTAGCAAATATTGTTACTGTTGTTTCTCAAGTGAGTTTACCGAAGCTGAGGGTTGAGCTCTAAGCAGAAGGGCCTTACAGCACATACTCTGCCTTGAGAGAAGGGTCAAGGGTCAAACTAATGAGTTTTTAAAGGTAGTAATCTGTATTTTTCAAACCATAGTTGATTTCACTGAGCTTTCGTTGAGCCGGTTTCAGTCACTGACCCAAACTCTGAGCAGGGGATGTGTTACCGACCTGACTTTCTGTGACAGGCAGTAAGAGATGTTGAGCTGTTCTAATTCTGTTTTTATGACTTCTGCCCTTAGTACCAAGCTCAGGGTTGCATTTTCCCCCTTAAACTCTGAACAGAATGTAGCTGTTTCTAAGGTTAGTCTAGGTTTAAAGATAAATAAATAGATAAAAAATAGCTATGTCAGTTACCTAAAGGTTGGATTCTAGAAGTATAAAAATTCCAAATGTCCCACAAACATAAGATAATGAATATTTACTTCATGTAAGAGGTACCACTAAACACACAAAATACAGAAATGTGGACATTTTATAATGAAAAATCATAATGTCAGATTTTAGGGGTATCTGTGCATTACAAGTTTTCCGATAAAAGTGGGGAAAAATAATTTATTATGTTTTGGTTTTGAAAAGGGCAAGCTTCTTGGCATCTTCCTTTCCAGTACTGACACTTGGCCTGGAGCTGCCTGTTGCAGATGACTCTCCCACATCCATGTGAACTTTTTTACCTCATTCAAAACAGCAAAATCTTCATACACACAGGTGTTCACAAGATACAGCAACTGAAAATAGGTTTTCTCTGCAGTGTGGGATTTTCCTTCTACTTCTTCTCTACTTCATCCTTCTGAAAACACTTATTTGCAAATACCTCTCACTTGTTTATTATTGCTTACATATATCTTAACATCTGAATCCTTACTGTGTTCTTTTTTTCTCTGGAGCATTGTATGTAAGGATATTATAAAGTATTTAATCATTAATTCATCTCACATCAGTTTTAGAAACCCTGCTTTACAGGCCCCAGGCCAGTAGTAGCTGGGAGATGTTTCTCAGTTATTTTGCTGGTTTGCATTAAGTGTATGTAATTCTCCTGGTGCTTTGAGGGAGGAGGGGAGGAAGTGTAAGTGTTGAGTCCATTGATTAGAGTTTGGAAACAGTTCAGAATTCAGGTGTCTTCAGCACTAACAGGAAGGTGGAGGAATTTCCACATCTTATGTTTACTATCCATAGCCAGAAACTTAAGGATGAGTTGTTTTACAGGAAAACATGAGCAGCTGAAAAAGAAAACGTGTGCTGCTTTCATATTATCTGAAAATTGAGGATGTAGCGTGAACTCTTACAGCAGGACACAATGTCCTACTTCTGTGTGGTGCTGCTGCATTCAATTAGAGCTTTGTCGTTGTTCATTTCAGTGGTCCCAGATCTTGACAGGTAGAACAGATGTTGGCAAACTACAGCTTATTAGTTGCTTATGGATCCTGCAAGTCATCCTGGCATTCTGGAGGTTTTGCAATCCATTTAATTTTCTCCTTGAAGTTATCAGTGACATTAGAAATAGAGGTTGGCAGATACTCCATGTGGGTGGTTTTGACTGCACTTGTTTTGTTCAGTCACTGCTTATAATTATGTATATTTAAGAGCTCTGTGCTGCTCTCATCCATTACAATATCTCAGCATCTTATTGTCCATCTTTCCTTTCTGTATGCCTCACCAATTTTCTATCCCGTTCCTTTTATCACCAATATTGTGGCCACTGTTTTTCTGGCATAAGAGGCCTGTGGTAGCATGAATGATCTTGGGAACATGTTGTCAGCTGAATCCCTAAGAAGGAACTACTGATGTTGTCAGCTAAAACCTTAAAAGGAACTACTGATGTTAAATATCATGACACTTCCCTATTCTTTGTCAATGTGGGGTGTTTTTACTGCATCAGCAGCTTAGGGGGTGGAAGGACAAAAGAAAAGAGGATTTAACAGAAATGTGCTCTGTTCAATTACAGCTTTAAAAAGCTGCATAAAAATGATCAAGTGGAAAACGTCTGTTTAGACAAGTAACATGAAATATGGAAATATTGTTCAGTACATAAATTATACTGACCTTTTCTCAAAGGTGGGTTGTAATAAATGTACTTCTTAAACTAATTTTAAGACTTAAGAGTAAATAGACTATAAAATACTTTCAAGAAATAATGCACATTCTCAGAATACATATCTACACTTAGAAAAGGACCCCAGAACCAAGAGAGAGCAGCACTTGCTCAAAGAACCTATTGCTGAGGGCTGGTACCTGCTGTTGGGATGCTCTGCTGGCACTGAACACTTGGGTCTGCTGAGTCACTTGTTGGTGCAGTGGTAAACACAGGCAAGGAGTAGGATGGGTACAAGTGACAGTAGTAAGATTTCACAGAGAAGAGATCTCTGCATCTTGATGATTCTTTCAGGGGGGAAAAATGTACTGTAAACCACACTTAATTCACAACCACCTTTTTACTTAACTTTGTAAAAATATGCCAAATAGTATAATTAGCTGTAAAAGTACTGCTTTGTTGCTTGAATAAGAAGTGCAGGTAGGGGACAGGAGAAATGAAAAGCTAAAATGTTTAAAGACGACAACACTAAATTTGTTTGCTTCATAGAAAAAAACAGACATACCCAAGTGTAAAATGTTTTCTGTTTTATGCATTACACACACCAATATTTAAGAGCAGAATAAATTATTGGAACAAGAGGAACTGCTTCTGTTTTCCTGTCTACTTCTGGGAATTCATGTCCTGGTCTCCATCTTCTTCCTTCCTACTATGAGCCTATGCTGTCCTTTCCAAAACTCTACCCCACTGGTGGAGTTTGTTTGGAAACAAATTTCATTATTAAAAATAGTGAAACAACAAAACAAAATAACTTTCTGTTCAATGCCAGAATATATCTCAGAATCTCAGCTTTCTTTCTCTTGCTTTCTGTAAATAATCCTATTCAGTTTTAATAATAACTTATCCCCTTCCAGGCTGAGTCTAATAATCACATAGCCCAGTCATCAAGGAGCTGGGATATTCAATTGCATAGATAATCTCTCTCCAACAATCTTCCATCAATCCTGCTTACATTGTGAATCACTCTGGTATCAGTTCCTCAGAGGTTCCCAGAACAATGGCTGTGGGCTTGAGGTCTGAGACAACACTGTGTCACTTTATTTTTGTGAGATGACCTTGGAAATCTTTTAGACAATCTGTTTTATCTGCAGTTTTCGGTTTTGTGTGGGCAGTTGTATGATGTGTTAATTTCTGAGGGCTGAGTTGCTGCTTTGCTGCTTGTGTTACTGTTCCTTTCTTGGTTTGGCAGGGGCTGCCCCAGTAATTTACAAATTATCGTGAAAGAACCAGAGGACAAGTTAAAATGAAAAAGTAATTTTGTACCAGCTGAAATTGATTATTGAGGACTTGCACTCTCTGCTTAACTCAGCTGTTGTAAAACTCCTGCCTACTGTGTTGGAATCAGTGGAAAACTGACTTTAAGGGAAGACATTTCCAGCTGTAACTGGCGAGTGTAAAACAGATTGTCTAAAAGATTTCCA
>VYZS01081314.1:0-29678 GCA_013400695.1 Neodrepanis coruscans | reverse complement strand
GAGCACCTCTTAATATCCATTCCAAACAACAACTGATGAAACAGCATAAAGAGACTACCCTAAAGCTTTCTAATGCTTAAATATAAAAGCTAATAATCTCCAGAATTTCTTACCAGCTCTTTCAGAT
This sequence comes from Neodrepanis coruscans, assembly GCA_013400695.1. NCBI lineage: Eukaryota > Metazoa > Chordata > Aves > Passeriformes > Philepittidae > Neodrepanis > Neodrepanis coruscans. The sequence goes on along the minus strand of VYZS01081314.1, from coordinate 29,551 downwards.
TTTTCTTTTTGTTCTTTTAATTCCTCGCCTTTTGTAGTCATCTGTTTGATCCGAGCACGCAGCTGGGCTACCTCCTCCTCCTTCATTTCCAAGGTTTCATGCATTTGTCGCTTTGTCTCTGCAATTACCATGCCCTATGGAAAAGGTCCTTGTGATAAAAAGCTAGCAAATAAATAAAACATATAGCTGAAAACATTTCAAGCCAGGACACAATCCTTGTCAGGAATAAACTGTAGTCTATTACTACAAGACCAGAGATCATGGTATTTTTCTATGTCAGAAAACAGAAAATGCTAACCAAAAAGAGGTAAGAATAAGGATTATTTTTAAGACTATCCAAAATTTATCTGGTGGTGAGAAGAACTTCAGCAAACAAGGACAATCCAAAAACTTCCTCCTTCTGGTACAGATACTTTTCTTTGAAACATGCATTCTGTAACAAACCCAAATTAAAAGCATTGTAGTGTGTGCATCTCCGTAGAGAACATGTACACACAATGTCAGTCACAATGCTTATTACACCACCAGAAGTTACTCCAAGTACCAAGACTGTGATGAAAAAAAACTTTTAAGAAGCAACAAACTGAGGAACTCTTCATTTTCTGTAGAAACTAGAGTTACTTTTCCTTCACTGCTTGTTTTTTAATTCATTTAATTGTATCTCATCCTAATTTGTGTTTAGGTTTTTTTGTTTGTTTTTAAAGCTGACATCAAGGAGTATTTTCAGTATAATTACTTCATCCTAAATAATACCATTTTGCAGTATTAAGTACAATGTAACAGACAAATACCCTATATTATGGTATATACATAGTAAACATAATATACATAATGAAATTCTCAGGTAGCCTAAATTATTTGTTTATTAAAATATAAACCAGACCATCAGACCACTAAGAACAGCTCCTAATACCAAGAAGCCAGATATTTTGCATTTTAAACAATCTTCCTCAAAAACTACAGTTTTGTTTACCTTATCTTGCTCTAGCTGTTCAATCAAATTCTTTGCATCACGCAGCTGTGTAATCAGTTTAGTCTTCTCAGCCATGTGAAGGTCCTAAAAAGAAGACCCCAACCAAAAGTTGGTTAACAAATAGCTCAGGTTTGGCTCTTACCCTGCACTATGCCTTGAAGGAAGAACACAACACAATCCAGGGGAATTGAAGTAGGCAGCTTTGCATTACCTTTAAATCTCCCAGTGACAGGCTGCCTCATGGCTTCTACAGTATTTTAGATATCTGAAGGCTTTGTTACAGCCTCCACATATGGAGGTTTGAGCTGCTACAGTAAAACAAGAAAAATGCCTACGGCACCTGCTCTATTATCTGCATTTTGACTTACAAGAGGATCTCAGCAATGCAACTTAACTATCATTACTGGACTTGTTCTGGAAAAGACCCTTAAAATACTCAAGTCCTTTGAACTTTTTCAAACCAGGCCAGTGCTCAGAGATGAAGACAGAGACAAGAATCTGATCTCTGTAACTAAAGCTGAGTACAGCTATACTTAGCACATTTTCATGTTTCCACTACTTTCAGCCATCTTCACTCTCAACATTAATGGTTTGCTCAAAATTGAGCAAAATATTAATTTATTATCTTTGGGACTGCACCTATGTTATGTTCACTGTATAGTGATCTCCACCACCCTGCTTTTGTTTTTTTCTGTTAATTTACGTAACTGATGCCTCTTTCACTACATCTTCAAGGTTTAGCTCTGTTCCACTTCTCCCACTTTACCTTCAGTCTTCTATGCTGTCTTCTTTTCCTTACCCCAACTTTCCACAACTACTTTTTTCTGATACCATTCCGATGGTTATTCATACAGTAAGGTTTCATACCCTACTTTACTGCTCTTGAGTAATTGCTCAGTGTGTTAATTCCAGGTGGGTGCATCTGTAACTCCACAGAAGTACAGGGGTGGTTTGTTTAATGGTCTGCCCTATTAATAAATTTTGGAAATATTTATCATTCTCAAAATATTTTCATAGCTACCAACAAAGACCAATTTCCATACCTTCATTTTTTCCAGTTCCTGAAGCCTCTCTTCTAACTGTTCTTGAAGTGCCTCTTTCTCATTGGTCAATTGGGTACAGCGCTCCTTATGTGACCGAATCATCTCCTTACAATGCTGCAGCAAGTTCTCTTGGCGCTTCACCCTCTGATTAAGAGTTTCCAGTGCTTTAACAGAATCTTCGTTACCTTCTACAAGACAACACACCAACATTACCATATGCACACTATTTCCAAATGCAGATCTGCATTTTCTATGGGCCATTCACTTGAGAGTTGGACTCAATGATCCCTGTTGGTCCCCTCCAACACGGAATATTGTGCGATTCTGTGATTCATAATTCACAATGCAAGTGGGTCACAGGTATCTAAGGAAAGTTGTGTCAAGTCTGCAAAACTTCCTAGTGTCTACTGTAACTGCCAGAAATGTGTTACACATACATAGAAGGGTAAACACAGTCTCAAACTAAATTAATTTGCAAAACTCAAGTTACTTTATCGGCTTCAAAACCAAACTACTAATCAACAAGGATTTTTATGCAATTGGAAAGCCAGGATTTATAAAACTGCCTGCTGCTACTAACAGAATATACACATGCAGGAAAAAATGTGAAGNGATATAATCCCAGCCGCTTCCCAGCATTCCTTGTGGGTCTCCGGGGCTGATGGGAAAAAAACCCAGGCAGGGGGTAACCTTGGTAACCTGGCTACTCCTCCCAGCCAAATGTGGGCATAGGAGAAAGAGTTATTTTTATTTTGTCTTCCCCTGCGGTCTTTAAGCCAAACCATTACAGAAGCAAAGAAAATCACATCTCTCAACTGCCAAGCACAGAGGTTCTTGCATTCCCAGGGCTGGGTACGACATCAGTTCTAAAACAGCCAGGCTGCCAATACTACATTTGGCAAGATAAAGGTTATGGTTAGTGTCTTTCTGAGCTGTACTCACAGAATCACAGAATGGTTTGGGTTGGAAGGCACCTTAAAGATCATCTAGTTCCACTCCACTTCTAGGGGCAATCTGTTTCAGTGCTCCACCACCCTCATAGTATAGAGTCTTTTCCTAATACATAATCTAAACCTACTCTCAGTTTGAATTTCTCTGTATACCTAGTACATTTGGGTAATATTTTACTGTGTGTTTCTGCTCTGGAGGCTGCAAGAGTACTAGGCATGAAAACAGGATCAGACAAATTCAGAAGTTCAGTTCACAACCATAAGTCTTAGATACTATAGTCCAGAAGCAGACTCAAGCACAGGAAACATCCTGAATCCTGATTCTTACAATATTTACTAAGCACTACAGAAAACATAGCACCAGATAAGAACATCTCTCATCTACCCCTTCATATCATCCCTACATACAAAAATCATAGTAGATGCTGAATAGTACCATTTCAAGATCCACATTCATCTCTACCTGATCCCTACTCTTTTAAGAAGGCTAAAAATGAATGACACTTTTATCATATATCAGCATTACAATGTCCCTTGCTTGGTAATTAAATATACACAATACTGGGAGTCCCATTAATTAAAATAAACTCCTGATGTGGGGAACATTTAGGTTATTCAATAGCAGGAATATCAAAATTGATCTTTGCTTTTACTTCTTACTGATAAAACAGAAGGAAAAAAACCCACCAACCCAACCTCACAAACAAAAGACAGAGACTGGCAACTAGTCTCCTCTCTAAACTCCAGGCAGAGGTCCTTCCTTATGGAGGACTGAACCTCTTAATCAGATTAAAAGGGGATTGCAAGAACACCTAGCAATAATTACAATGTAGTTATCAATATTGACAATAGAAACACATATCCAAATTGAATTCTGGGGAAAATTTTGTATCTTAGAAGATTTATCCTGTCCTCTAGCTGCCACACTGTTTTCAAAACAATTGTCTCCTCTAGAAAATATATCCTTACTATGACATGTTCAGCCCTAAATATTGTTACTCCCTCAAAAATAACAGCAGATTTATTCCCTAAAATTCAAGATCTCTTGACAAAGTCTCAATACTTACCACTGCTTCCTGGTTCCACAATATTTTCTTCATTGACTTCTTTTGTTGGACTTTGTAGTTCTAACTGCATATTTTGATCAGGCAATTCAGTGTTTATTTGACCATTCTGTAACCTTTGTTTCAGCAACGACACCTAAACAAAATATTCTTTTTGTTAGAAAAAACCCAAAGACTCTAAGATCATGTTTTAATCTTCAAACTAGGGAGAGTTAAATAGAATTGATATTAGCAAGTAGAAGAAGGAAAACTGTCTGAATTTTTTTAAAACAGAATTATGCTTCAAATTAAAAAAAAGTATTATTATGAGTAGAGAAACAAAGACCAATTAAGCAAAACACACAAATTTTACCAAAGGAATTTTCACTCAGGCATCTGCTAATGCTTATGTCTTGAAAACAAAGACATCACGAAGGTATTTAAGTGCAAATCAATCATATTTAATGAGTGAGATTTTTATACAGGAATCCTCTACCACAAGGATGCACTGATGTCTAACCATAAATGCTCAAGAAGTTCTACAACTTCATAGCAATTATAATAAAACATGGATATGCAAAGGAAATACATGGTTAAAAAGTAAAAACAGAAGCTTTGAAGAACATCTGTTGGGTAAAACATCTTACCTGAGTTTGCAGCGCACTAATAAGTTGATCCTTTTCTTCTAAGGAAGCATCAAATTCCTCTTGGAGATGCTTCTTAGCTTGTTGATCCATCTGGAGCTCCTGAAAACAAACACATCTCAAATGAAAATGATTTGTAAATTCAAAAGACTTATCAAAATATTATGAAACAATATTTAAAATACCTCCTCATAGTTGTGATCCCAAAATACAACCATACAGCGGGTATTCCTTTTACTAAACAACATTCCACACAGTATAATAAAAACAACCCATTACAATACCAGCATTAAAACAGCAAGATTCTAAATTTGATGCAAAATTATCAAGAATTCTTTCTTCCTAGAAGTAAGTTTGCATAGAGATCATTTCAAGCCTGCCCCTGGAAAACTGTTTTCCCTGCACATACTGCTTCTGAAGGTTAAAGTCTGCACTTTGGCAGAGTCTTCATTTAGCACCAGATTAAATCAACATAAACAGCATAAATGTAAAATTCATTATGCTCATTAAATATACCAGCATTTTAATACAACAAATGCCATGTATTAGAGAAAAAAGTTGATCTTTTTATTCCATAAATATGTCTCAAATGACAAAAGCAGAGAATATCAAATAATTTAACTACCTGGTTTTACTTAATTCTTACATGCATCTGTTTGGCTGAACACCCTTAGAAACTTGTAGATGTTGCCTAAATGCATTAGTAGAATCCATGTAGTCTTATACTTCCTGAGGAAGTTTTCTTCTATTTACTTTCCATACTTTTAAACATTAAAATTTATTTAAGTAATTATCACTCTAATAGAAAATACACGTATTCAAATTAATTCACATCACTTATTGAGAGAACCAGAACCATACACATTTCACGCATACACTGTAAATACTTTCTGAAACTTGCCTTTCCATTTTTTTAATTTATATATTTACATATTTACTTCATATATATCTTCCAGTGATTTACCGCAGGAAAAGAACCTATGACCGTTATTCTGCAAAGATCACTTGTCTAAAAGCAATCATCACCCATACACGAGTTCGATTAGCCAGGCGAAAACAGAGTATGATAGAGAGAAAGAAAGCATGAAAAAGCAAACAAGAGACAAAACATGGGGCACTGGATAGTTTCTGTGCGGCTGTCCTCCAACTCTAAATCTTGTTTTTATGCTCCCTGCTGTCTATCCCATACCTCCAACAGCTGAGCCTGATACCAGCTTTGAGAACCACAGCTGCCCAGTCATGCACAGGCAGGACAGTGATGGAAGGTGTCACTGCAAAAACCATTCCTCTCTTCCCAGCTATAGCCACTTCTTAACACTACACTGCCTCAGGTTCTCAAGAACTACTGGTTACACTTCACCCTTGTGCATCTGAGCTTTAGAAGCAATTCCTTCCAAATGAAGCAAAGCAGGTCAGTGTGAGAAAAAGTGCCAGAGATATACTGAAACCAACACAGAAATTGTTCCTCTTTGGCTCTCGAAGTCCCTTCTGATACTTTTCTAAGAAGGTAAACATTGAAGACTGACTGAAGATTGTTTTTGAGGAATTACTCCTAACAGGAGAAAACTAAGGTAAGTAAATGACAAACTGATTTCTAAGGACTGTTTCACACTGTCAAAATGGCCTCAAAGGAGATTAGTTTATTCTTACATGGCCCTCATAGAAGAAACTTGTTTGATTCATTATTTTTATAAGGGAAAATGGACAGTATGATGAAGAAAAGGACTTTTAAAATTAATTTCTGATATCTAGAATGAATGAACTTTCACATCTGTTTTACCTAATGCCGCAATACTTAGGCTTCCAAAAGGCCAGGAAAACATTTTTGAAGTTTATCAACTAATGAAAAAGAATTTCAGTGTTAGATTTGAAGGACTCTTATATCTACAGGATTTATAAGAATGAAATTAAATTTTACACTGAATATACATATAAAAATTTATAAATCAATCAGAAATATATGTATAACTTATCTAAATATGTGAATCACAAAGAGTATGACAGAACTGAAAAATAAATATGCACATGTCCAACCTCATGTCTAAACAAAAGACCCTGGTATACATATGCCTTCCTGGCTACCAAGTAGCACTAAGCTGGAAAGCTAATCCTACAGGAGCATGCAGATATGGACTTAACAGAATGAGCTTCCCTCATCTGGCCTTGGAGTGATCTGGAAAAGAAACGATATTGCCAAGCCACTTTTGACAGTAATGCTGTGGCTTTTTCCCTCTTGACACTTTACCTTAGCACAAGATGACAACCCAGGCACAGCCTCCTGCTCAGACAATTTTGGTACAACCAGCATTCTAGCCCACAGTTCTCAGTTACCGAGGCAGAAGCAGGACAGATCTCAACCAAACTGCTAGCCCAGTGGTACACACAATTCACAGCCTGCTTACCCAAATTTATCCCCGGATCGCTGAAGACTGACCGGCCATTTGCCAATGACCTCCTCCAAATGACTGGCTGCCTCACCAGTCACATAGGGATAGCTCCTTGTGGAAGAGCATGAGCCTTGAGTACACACACAGTCAGATGCTCAGAGCCATCATCCCTCACCCTCAAGGAGACAAGTCCTGGTCCAAGTCCTGGCAAGACACCCAACTGCTGGAGTGAATCTGCCTTCAGCAAAGATGGGATCTCACCATGATCTAACAGCTCCTGCAACCACCACGCCAGTGCTGCTGCTCTGCATGGCACATGCCAAAAGCAGAAGTGAATTTACAGGCAAAACCTGTGGCTTTGGGAAAATTAGCACCCAGCTCTCCAGCAAGGTAAGAGCACGGACAGAGAGGTTCATGACTATCTCCAAACCTGATGCTGCACTGGCTCTTGCAGCAATAAAATGGCTTCAGCTTCACACTGTGCTTCATACTGTGTTTGACATATGGCTTTCGTGAACTTGCCCTTTTAATTTGTTGTGCCTGATCATCTGTACATGTTCTTTAATTAAGTCCAAAGTGTTTATTATCAATACCAAATTCATCAGAGCTTCTCCTTTTAATTTCACTATAACCTAAAGAGTCAATAACAAAACCTACCTGATTTTATGATTGAAAATGAACTATACTAAAACACAACAAGCAATATCAATATTACAACTGACATAAAGATGAGTATTTTTAAAAATTTTATCCTAATTTTTTTTATAGTCACTGAAATCTTTATTAGTGCGCCTATTACTTGCTTATGCCTAACATTAGTATTTGTCAGGAACAGAAGAGCAACAAATTTCACAGGGACATCTGTGACTGGGCCCAACAATACTGCAAGAACCATACATATTTCTACATATTTCGCTATGAACCAAAAAGTAGTTTCATTGGTATGATGCACTGCTCTGTCCGAGTATAGTAATAAGCTGCTGAATGAGAAACAAGCCAGAGGAGGAACCCCATATAAAAGAGAAAACAAGCAGTAAAAGAACTGTTTTCTGCAATAGAAAATATTTTGTGAACAAAAAATCAAAAGCTAGGCAGAAAAGGATCCTCTGTAGGTGTGGTATAAAGTAAATATGATCTCAATAAAGAAAATTACTACCTCTCTCAGTTCTCCAATTCTGCGAAGTGCTTTATCCTGACTTTGACTCAGAATGTCCTTTAAGAAAAAGGAAAACTAAAGATCAGATGTATTAAATATAACTTTAAAACTTGCAAATAAATTCACAGAACTGCAGAAGCTGCAAGGATTTGTATTTCTCTTTCAAGTCATGCTTGATGTTTAAGTATTATCATAAACTGCCAAATATGTGTCGGCAATCTATCGCCTGAGTTCAGCTGATGCAAAAGCAAAGCTGGAGTACAATAGCTTCACGGTTATTTTGACAAAACAGTATTAGCTTGGCTTCCTTAGAAATCCCAGCTAATAAAGAGTCTTTTGTTATACTCACACACATGCAATGCATGAAAAATTTAATTTCTATTTGCACTACACGTATTAAGATTCAAAAAAGTGTTCAGGTAAGAGAGGATGAAAAGTAATGCTTACCTGTAGCTTCTTCTTTTCCCGCTGGATAACTTGATAAGCAGACACTAGCTAAAATACAGAAATTGGGTATGATGATGACAATGCATTCACACAGAGCTATTGAAATCATCTCCTTTGTTGTATCACTACTTGCATTTTCAAACTCTTCACTGTAGTTGAGAATGGTCTGTTGACAGAAATGTACCTAAATTTTCTCAGTGTTTCCTTTTTCTATCTATAAAATATCTCAAAGGTGTTAAAAAAAGCCTACGCAGCAAAACAATTATGTTACTCAGCATTCATGAACAGTTTTCCCTTCACTGAGAAGACATATCATGCTTCAATATAGTGGGTCAAAATCCAACAGTATCAGAAAGTTACATCCCGTACAGTTACGCCACAGGGATGTCCATTTGTAAGAGTATATGTCCCAGGGAAGTTAAGTAAAAGTAATTTTACAGAGTATGCATTAAAAAATAAATTTAGAAATTTAGCAAAAAAAGATCTGTGTAATGTTCTCATTCCATGTGCTTTGCATATGCCCAGCAGACAAACTTCAAGTGGACATTTCTCACTGTAAGCTGACAAAAGAACTTAACAAGTAAAAGCATAATTTATTTAATTAAAAATATTTACATCTTAATTATCTATTATATATTGAAATGATTTTCTTCCAGGCTACAGCAAAACAACTCTTTCCAATTGAACTAAAGAAACTCACAAAACCAGAAAGAAACTCAAGCCTTTCTGATAGAGAAAAATAATACTTGCTGGACAGACTACTAAAAAAGACACCAAATACCAAAACAAACACACAAACTGAAGAATTTTCATTTTAGCAACTACTGTTTACATAAGCTTTAAAAAATATCTATTATACTACCTGGAAAAGAAGCAAAAATTAATGGGGACAACTGTTTTTTCAGGCATATGCTGAATGTTGCAATTGCTATATAAATATTTTAGATTCCAGAGATTTTGCCACTAGTAGACAAACATCTGCACAGGAACTTTTGTATGTGAGGGCAGCAAACATTAAAAGAAATGTAAAAAAACAGTGCAAACATCCAGTTTTAAATACAACACACATATTTTAAAAAAATAAAATAATAAAAAAAAATTCTTCCCCACAAACAAAAAAAAGACAATTCCAAAACACCATCACCACTTAGAGAGTTTTAGTTTCCTCAGTATTTTGGAAAATAAGTAAAACTACTTATATCATGGTTTTCACTAAAATAGCAAAAGAAATAGTCCTTGAATTAATTCCTTCCAAGGAATACCTGGAAATTAGAGAATGGAACTTATTTCTTGAAAACAAAATGCTTGTTTTATTGTACATGCAGAGAATACACACTGTGCACTTCAAGAACAAGTTTCAGAAAAAAAGTAAATTTGCTGCCACGTGAATACAAGTCACACTCACCTCTGTACTGAACTCCCCTCCCTGCTACAGAATTTCAGCTGAAACCTTAATAGGCCTACTTTCTGTGAGTAACCGCTAATTAACATCTAGTGGAGAAATAAGGAAATTTTTTATAAACAAGAGAAGTTTTAGTTTTAGTACCGGAAAAACATTTGACCTATCTAGGCCAAAAATAACTAGACTAGAATAAAAATTTAACTTCCATGTCAGCTGCAAACTGATTCATTTGCTTTGAGAGATAACCCTCTCTGACCAGCTAAACTAGTCACAACATCACTTACCTCTGAGTATTTTCTCCTACAGTTGCCCAAACCATGCTCCATTCTGCGCAGCCGCTGCAGCAATTGCTCTTTGCTGAGGCTGTCCATATTTCCAGGAGGCTCTTCTGTTTCACTTTCAATGTCGGAGGGTGAATCAAAGGTGGGACTGAGGGCATCCAAGTCCAGTCGATTCAGAGAGTCTCTTGAAAAACTTCGTACTAGGGACTCCTTGGAAGAAGAGTGTAATAGGGTCTCTTTTACTGGGCTTCGAAACAAAGACTCCATGGAGGAAACTCGTAGCTGAAGCCTCTGGGTGAAAGACTGAGTGTCACTTTGCTGCAAAAATTCAAAGCAAGTAATTACTTCTGCACTGCTTTTAGGCAGACAGACACACTAAAGCCCAGAAAAGAGAGACCTGATCTGGGTAAAGGAATGACGTTGGCTAATACATGCACGACACCACCTGCTTAAAAGAATCATCTCCTTTTAGAGAAAAATCAAGCATGCAACTAACAGACGTGGGCAATGTCACATAGCAAATAAATCAAATAAAAGACAGCTCTGATTTAAACTTTAAAAGGATGTATACCTGTGTAATTCCTGTAAAAAGTGAAGAATATGTAACTAACACAACCACTTGCATTTACTATTGTCTCAAACTTAAAAAACACACTTCTTGATGTATTACACAGAAGACAGTATTTATCTCAAAGACAGAAAGACATTTTCCTATCATGAAGAGAACAAATTATATGTAAAAGTTCTTGTACAAAGTTCTAGCATGCCATTATGAACAGTCCTTTTCTTATTTTTATTTAAAATGGCTTTATGATTTTTACATAAAATGAAATTATTTATTTACATGGCAATAGTACTTGCTCTGTTCTAAACCAAAAGATTCTGCGCCATGGTACCATATACTGCTGGTGCTACAGAAGCAATTGAAAGCATTGTTGCCCCTACAATCAAATGTCGAGATACATGTACCAGGAGGCACAGCTAATCCCATTTCAGCAAGCTAAACTTTTCCCTGAGATATGACCTACACCTTCACCACTACTGGCAGTAATTTTAAGCCTATCAATCAGTTTCTTTTCCTTCAGCTTTCCAGGATGCAATAGGCCCTCTACTTTTGAAAGTGAGGTCAATACTCTGTATTGTGTGACTGCTGTGCAACAAGATGCATCCCAACACAGGCAGTCTGCCAACCTGCCATTACAAATAAAAAAGCTCCGCACATGACTCACAACACTTACTACTAGCTATTGGGATCACACACAAACAAAACAGCCTAGTTTCCTAAGAGGCAAACACTTAGCATCCCTACTCCAGCATGAAGATATATACTGGGTGCTTAAGCCAATGTAATACAAAGACAATACAGGAGGGAAGGAGGAAACAAACCCCCCATATCCTCCACATACCTGTGGGGAGGCTGGTTCACTTCCATGATTTTCTACGGATCCTGGAAATGGTTGTTTAATTGAGTTCTACAGCAAGAAAAACAACTGTTAGAAGGAACAGACTACAAGGACTGCAATTCACAGATTCCTAGAAACAGCATCTGTGCTTTTTCCTTGTCTGTGTTTTCAGTACTTTCTTTAGAATGCTTAATAAGATGTCTTCATGCAAACAAGCTAGTCTGTTAAAATTCAGAACAGATTGCTGCAATACACAGAACTACAAAGCAGCTATGTGTGCATGGATTAGTATGAGACATCTGTAAATGCTGACATATCCAATTAAGTTATTCATAGTGATTATTTATTTAACATTTATGAACAAACAAAGAAACACCAAAAAGGCAAAATGATTGCAGGAAAAATCTAATTTATGATTAGTCTTTACAGCCAACACAAGTAGGAGTTGGCTGTAAATACTGTCTTTCTCTGTTTAAGTGCACTGGAAGGGTGGAAACTACCTGGAAAAAAACGCTGGTAAAAAGCTGTTTAAACCTCCAAACAAGCTTAGGAAGAAAATTAGACTTTCAGAAAAAATGTCCTGCACAAAATTTCATGTGTACATTCCTCTGCACTCCCAAAGAAAGAAAAACAAAACACACACACATAAAAAAATCCATCCAAAACAACAATACCAACACAGCAGAAAACAACAGTCTCAAGTTTGTGGTTTGTTTTTCCATTTGGTTTGGAGTTTTGGAGGATTTTTTATATAGTTCACACATTTCTGTTCCTAGCCTGTCTATCCTGCTTTTCCTATGTCATGTGTTCAGGTGTTTTCTAACAAAGTCCGAGTTGCCTAGAAGCTGGATAACATTGTCCCAGTTTTCAGGAAGGATGACCCTAGAAGCTACTATTTCGGTGACTGGTAAAATTCTGGGAGTTATTGAAAAACACCTGAATGACAACGGTTATTGGTCACAGTCAGTAGAGGTCCATGAGGGGAAATTCCTGCTTATCAAATCTGACTTCCCCTAAAATTATCCACCAAGTTGACCCAGGCCAGCCAGTGGATGTAATCTTTCTCTATTTCAGTAAAGCTTTTGACACTGTCAAAAAAACAGTGCCATGGAAAGGGTCCTGTGGGTCCTCGTCGATGTAAAGCTGACTGAGTCAGCAGTGCCCTGGCAGCCAGGAGGGCCAGCCATGTTCTGGGGAGCATCAGGCAAAGCATCACCAGCCAGTTGCGAGAGTGGATTGTCCCTCTCTGCTCTGCACTGGTGTGGCCTCACCTTGAATATTTTGGCAGTTTTGGGCAGCACAATATAAGAAAGATATTAAGCTATTAGAGAGTGTCCAGGGATGGCAATGAAGATGGTGAAGGGCCTTGAGGGGAAGTCATATGAGGAGCATCTGAGGTCACTCGGTCTGTTCAGCCTCGAGAGACTGAGGGGAGACCTCACTGCAGTTACAACTTTGTCATGAGGGAAGAGGAGGGGCAGGCACTGATCCATTCTGTGTGGTGACCAGTGACAGGACCCGAGGCAATGCCCTGAAGTTGTATCAGGGGAGCTTTAGGTTGGATATTAGAAAAAGGCTCTTCACCCAGAGGGTGGTTGGGTGCTGGAACAGGCTCCCCATGGAAGTGGTCACAGTATCAAGGCTGACAAGAAATATTAGGACAATACTCTCAGCCACACAGTTGGGGTTGTCCTGTGCAAGGCCAGGAGCTGAACTTCAGTGATTCCTGTGGGGATCCCTTTTAACTCAGGATATTGTATGATTATAGCCTGTAGAAATTCAGATAGTTTTATGCTGTTTAAACCCAGTCCAACTGAATTAGCAAAACATGCTAGAAACCATATTGGACATGAATTTTCCAGGAGAAGGAAAACACTGAAGCATATCACACAAAATATGGGTAAATTCACTTAAAAAGCAGTGTAACTCCTAATTTTAAATCAAGTTGTACCCTGAAAGTTACATGCAAACTGAAAAATGTAAGGTTTACATAGAGCTGAAATCGCAATCATAATCCTCCTTGCGTGTATCTGCTACACGACCACACTCATAGCTTCTACTCTGGACACGTAGATAAGCATACCTAAACATTAATGTGGGAGAGGAATAATTAAAGGAAACTACGGAGGGTTTGTACATGTAATTCGTAAGAATAATTTATTATTTAACATCTATTTTAAAACACACAATTAAGTAGATTTATTAAATTTAGTAAGATTTTTCTGAATATAAAACCCATGGATGCTGCTCCTTTCTGTGAAGATGCTTAAAAAACTGCCATTCAAGGATTTATAAAGATCCTCAAAAAATCTAATTTCTCAACTAAACTAATGCTGCCACTTTTAAAATTTTTCTGCTTGTTACGCTGAAATCTTTGTATTCAATCTTCGGGGAAAAAAGTAGAAACTGTATTTGGGGTTTGACTTTCCACTGGCATAAACAATAAAAGGGATATACTGGTAATCTTTTATATAAAAACTAGACCACCCAAGGCATCTAGCTGCTCCAAGTCTACATCACTGTGCTCTAAGGCAAAGGGTTGTATTTGGGTGTCCACACATTGAAATGTAAGTATGAGTGGAAGTTGCTATATATAAGCATAGATTCAAGAGGCTTTGAAGAGCTCAAAAGTCAAAGTCTTTCATAAGCCTTAAGAGAGCCTTTTGAAAGTCTTAAAACAGTGACATCAGGGTTTCTGGAAACCAGCAGAAGTCTTTCCTCCACAAACTCTAGAATATACACATCCATATCTCTATCCAAAGAGAGTTATACTTATGATCTCTAATAAAAAGGTTTCTTTTTACTATGAAGATGTGTACATCAGAGCTCAGTTTTACCTGGAGTACATAAGGGCATTCTAGTGAATGCCTCCTTACTTCCCTATTTCTGAAATGCAAACTACGTATTTCTCAAAGGTGTAAGTGTGAAAAGTGTAAGTTTAAATGCCTGCATTTAACAACATGTTACTGTTTTAGCAACAATTTCCAAAACTTAGTAAATTATGAACAGAGAAAGGAAGGAGAGCTTAGTGCACCCCATTTTCCTTTTAAAAACTCCTTCTGTGTCCAAGAATATTCTGAACTGTTTCTTCATGCAACAAAATCTATGGAGCTTAGTTAGTAAAGAGTTTATACTAACTTCATTTATGCCAAAAAAAATCCAAATTACAGTCACTTCTCTATGACATTCACTCTCTTTGATAATGTACCACTTACATATACACAGTTAAAATACTGGTTTGTTTTACCAGAATGAATATGCATTTGTGCATGTTGATCAAACTTTCCTTCTCCTGCATCTTTAGTTTATCTAGGTTTCCCAAACATAATGTGGGGTGCTTTTTTTTTTATAATCAGCCATTTTGTTTCCTGTAAACTTTCTTATTATTGTTTTCTCCCCTCCCAATTCTTACTGTGAGAGTATTGCTCTAGAGTTTTCAAAAGGTTCAAAGAACAAAATCAGTTTTACAAGTAACATATTATTAATACACATTGGTACTCATTAACTCTTACATTATAACTACTTGCTATGTATGCAGTCTTGTATATAAACCCATGGAAGCCAGTAAATATGCCACTACAGTACATACTAAAAGACCATATAAAGACAACATTTGAGTATTCACACAAATACGTTACTTAAAAGGAATTGTTTTAGAGAGATTCTGTACTATAGTGAAAACCAAAAAAGCTTAATTAAATTTGCAGTAAATCTTGAAGTAACGATTGCTAGACCTGCAATATGGTCAAAATACCCAGAACTGAAAAAAACAAATAAATTAGTGTCATGGGTCAAAGAATGGAAATCGTTCCTCCCCTTCCCGGCTCGGTCCCGTTTGGAGCCCTGTGGGCCCCGGTCCCATTTGGAGCCTTGCGGGCCGGAGCGGGGCCCGCCTAGGCACAGCCCAGCGGGCACGTTGCGGCGAGCGGCATCCGATGAGCTCTCACTGGCCGGTGAAAGTCCAGGAGAGAGGGTGTGGGCCTCGAGCCAGGCACAGTGGTGCGCGCCTGTGGTCCCAGCTGCCGGGGAGGCTGAGCCTGGCGGATCACTTGAGCCCAGAAGTTGTGGGCTGCAGGGCGCTGTGCCGAGCGAGCGCCACGAGGTGCCAGAGTGGTGACGCAACCGATCCCAGAGAAGCTGGCGGGAGCCTCGGAGGAGCCGGGCACCCTGAGATGGGTTCGCCCCAGGAGAGGGGCCCGCACCATGGAGGGCGGCGGATCCCCGCCTTCCCTCTGCCCCTCCCAGTGCCCGCCGGGAGGATGGTGGAGCCACGCTTGTCCTGTGGGGGCGGCGGCGGCACGGGGGCTCCGGCACCGGCACCCATGCGCCAGAGGCAGCAGGAACGGCGGCTTGTCCCACTGCGCTGCATGCCCGCGCTGCCACCCAGCCCTGCGGAGGTGGTGGCGGCACGGCACAGCGCGACTCGGCACTGCCCGGTGCTGCTCGGCTCAGTGCGGCCGGCAGAGCGCGGTGGGGTCAGNGGTTTAAAGACCACATCTCTTCCATCAGCACTGAACTCCCTTCCTGGGGGGCTAAAGGGAGGGGGAGGGGGGCTCGCGGTTTCTAACTGTCTGAGCGTTTTTCTTCAGAAAAGCCGAGTGTTGGCATAGCCGATGTGCTTGTGCTAGAAGAAAAAGTTCTCTAAGTTAAATGCCAGTGAGCCTAAAGAATAGCTTAGGCCTCATGCTTCAAGAAGCCTAGAATAAGGCCTTCCTTTGTATTTTGACAACCACAAATGATAAATACTATTCAATTGTTTTTAAGACTAGTAGTATGCCAACCAATCACATAAAATGTAGGGGCGCATGATCGAGACCCCTCAATCAATGATTCTGTGAGATTCATCGCGTGATCATACAAGAAACATATAAAAATCTGTGTATGATGCAATAAACTATTCCTTGCTTGCAACGTGACTGAGGCCTGTGTCAGTCTGCGTGTTAGCTTGGGATCGTGCCCATTGCAGCCATAGCCGAGCGGAGGCTCGCGCTGCTGTAGGTCCTCAGATCGGTCGCAGGCCTTCTCTTATTATCCCGGCGTCTCTTCGGGAGCCCAAGGAAGAGACCAGCACTATTCCAGAGCATTCTCACCCCAACACTGGCCCTGGGAATACTTAATTTGTCTGGGTTTTTTTGCACTTTATTGTCGGGTTTTCTGTGTGTGTGAAATCAACTGTGATATTTGTGTGTTTTCTTTCTTTTTGGGGGTGTGTGTGACTTCTCTTGGACATCTCTTGTCAGAACCGTTATTTTAAGTGTTAAAACCACGACAATTAGTAACTCCTTCAAAACTATAGATTTCAGCATGTTCTCTTTAATCCCCATCAAAAAGCTCAGTCTTGAAAACCCCATCACTGAACTAATAATGAATCTGTGTTTCAAGGATGTTTCAAGGTGTTTCACGGATCACCATTTTAATCATTGTTTCTGTCCAATCTTGCTTGCCTGAGAGAAACAACTCCAATCCAACATGGTGTGTTATGTCCACCTGCTTATTAAATTTCTATCCTGTTACAGCTTCCATGACTTATCATTTTCAACCTATGTATAACCAGCGAAAGAGCACTTTACTAAACTGAAAAAGCAAATTAATCATGAAGTATCCGAAATGAGCCGAGACTCTAAAAAATATTGTGCTTTGATTATGAACTCGGGATTCTCCATGCCTCTGGAGAATCTAAAAGATGCTGTACCAGTCCTGTAACAACAATAAAAATACAGCTTTGTATCTGCCTGTGTTAAAAAGCCTGCTCTCCTCCAGGTGCCTGCTTCTTTTTCTTCACTTTTTGTCTCTTCTCCACTTATATACAATGAAAACAACACTTCCATGCAAAGAAATATATATTTAAAATAAAATCTAATTATTAAAAATTACTATTCTCACAACCTAGCTGACACATTACCAATTAAAAGTAGATTAATTTAAGTGTCTGTGTGAAATAATTATTTCCTGCTACCATCAGTAGTAAATGACAAGCTATCTTTCACTGTACACAAAAACAAGCATGTAATTTTTGCACAAATCCAATCCCAATGTTTTTCCAATCCATTTATCTTGAAATACATACAGATACACACAAATATAAAGAGGAAGATTCTACACAACTAACATACAAACTTGTGCAACAATTATTTAGAAGTTGTATAGAGTATGGTTACCTGCATAAGAAAAAACATGTTAATTTTTTTATGTTATGATAAACTCACATCATACAGCACACCAGCCAGGAGCTACCAGGTACTACTTCTGTGAAATTTAGTGCAGGTTAGCAACAAAGTAGTTAAGACAGATGTCTTTATGAGAACAAGCCACAAGAACACTAGGTTTGCTTTCTAGTACATTACTCTCCTCCACCTGCTAAAGGCATCACTAAGAGGGGTGGGAGGACTCACCACACCGTCACTCTGTGGCTTAGGTTGTTTGGTGGGATCCAAAGCAAAAATAGTATACTCAGAGAGAAAAGCGGGTTCTGCTATCATCCCAGCTAACAGCTGTCATTCAATGCAAAAAGGAGGAAAACGAAAATAAATCAAGCAATAAAGAACATTGCACAATTTTACTCTTCTTTTTCCATGCTATTGAAATCACAGTAAAACAATACAGCAGTTTATGAGATAACAGATATTGATAAAAGCAAGACACAACCAGAAAATATGCCTCAAATCATTTCAGAACAGCCTAAATACAGTTTTTATCATCTAAAAGTAAAGACATGCAATTTAAAAGACAGATCCTAGTTTAGCAAAAGATAAAAGACAATGCTTCAGGCACTGATTCTGTAATTTTTTTAAGCTTCTGTGGATGAGTTATCTTTATATACCACTGAGCCCCGTTTGTTCTCAGTTATTCATGAACAACTCACTATTCTAAAAATTCTATCAGTATTTCAGTTATATACAATATAAATTGCCTGCTTTAGACTAGGTATCATCTAGTGCTCTTACACACTAGAATTCTAACTACATTTAAAAACATACCTTACATTTTTTTAAACTACTGGAAGACTATGTGTGGACTATGGCAAATACTATTAACCAAAAGGTTATGAGCATTTTCACACGTAATACATATTATCTTCAGCTTAGTTAAGTCACTTTTAACAACATGACCATAAAGAACTTCAGAAATCACATGCAATTTAAATTGTATCTTTATACTGACAGCATGCTGATGCTTGTTTTTCAAAATATTAAATTGTGATATTTCATCATAGCACTACTTTGCTTAATCCTAATTCCATTATTTAGTATACCAGACAATTTGCATTAAAAATAATTCTTACTTGATCTCTAACAAGTTTAGCCTCCCCCCCAAAAATAGATGGATGGTTTGCTTGCTCAGCATCTATGAATTTTTAGATTTTCGTTCATCCCTGGAAGTCCATGATTATGTTATTGCAGCCAAGTTCTAACAGGAGTTCTAATATTAATTCTTTCACAAAACATTAATTACAATACCCAAAACTTACAAGTAAGGTGACAAAGAGCTTTAAACAACTGCACGAGTTAATTTTAAAAATACACTCAAACTACCTGCTAGACTGATATGGAGTGTATGCAACTCTTTTTTTGGTAAGATCAGAAGATTCAATCTATCCACTGCCCATAATATGCCAATCCATATTTTGTTATGATTTTGAGAAAAAGAAAAAAACTCATATAAATTGATGTAGCACTGCTTGAGTTTGCATACATACAACTACACAAGGTCTCTATCATCACTAACAGTCTACACAAACAGTAGAATGTAATCTGTTCAGCTTCACAGATGTTGATCAGCTGCAAGAACATCTCTTCATCATCTCAGCTTCACCCTACTGTTGATTGAATAAATTTAGGGAAGCACAAAAAAGAAGGAGACAATTCTACAAATAAAGAAGGGCAGAACACAATAGTGAAGCAGAACAGTAATCACTGTACCAAAATGAAATTCCAAAGTATTCTTCTCTTCAGTAGCCAAGACAAGAGTTTCACACTTCAAATAGCTAACAAAGACAGAATATACTCAGTCATGGTCCAAAACACTTTATTTCCTTAACACATTTAGAACTGAGTGTATCTGCCCATTAGTGAGTTCATCCTTCTTTCTTGGATGTTAGGTCACCAACAATGAAAATATTCAAGGATCGGCTCAGAGTATTTTTGTTACTCTGATAGCTCATTACTTGCTATGTTTTTACAGTCAAATTATAGGCAGGGCTCTCTAGTGAGTCCTATAATTACAATACTTAATGCTTTCCAAAACATATGCGTTTTTATCTGCATTTTTAATTTTTTTTAATCATCTATTCCATATGGTTTAAGAACTGGCTTTCTAGTTAACTTAGGGGTGGGGATGTTAGGAAAAGGAGTACTAAAAGTAACTAAAAATTATTCACCTTGCCTAGAAAACAGGCAAGAAACAACCTGCTTGTCAGCCAAAATGAAACACTATTACAACATGGGATTCTCACGCTTCAGGATTTGTCTGAAAACCCACTCTGAATTATCTCAGTGTACTGTCTAACATATTGCTAGCATCACATTAGTGCTAGGCCAGCACTGTCATCAATAAAACTAGACAAGAAGCAAATCCAACTGCAATAAAGCACACCAGAAACAGAATATGCAAAGATGTCAGTAATTCTTTAACTAAACCCTCTCTAATCCTCTGAATGCCATCATATCACACTTGAAGCTTGCTACAGAAATCCTACTAAGATCTTCCAACATTCTGTTTCAAACTCTAAAGGGAGTGACTGATACGCATGAAGGCTGTGCTGCCATTCAGTGGGACCCTGATAGGCTGTAGAGTTGGGCAGAGAGAAACCTGATCAAGTTCAACAAGGGCAAATGCAGAGTACTGCATCTGGGGAGGAATAAACCCAGTACAGGTTGGGGGCTGACCAGCTAGAGAGCAGCTCTACACAGGACTTCAGAGTCTTGGTGGATGAAAAGTTAACTATGAACTGGCAGCGTGCCCATGCAGCCAGAAGGACCAATGGGATCCTGGGAAGCAACTGGAAGAGTATGTCCAGCAGGTCAGGGGAGGTGATCCTTCCTCTCTACTCAGCCCTAGCAAGGCCACACTGGGAGTGTCATGTCCACTTCTGGGCTTCTCAGTACAAGAAAAACAAGGAGCTACTGGAGAGGGTCCAGAGGAGGGACACAGAGATGACAGCGGACTGGGGCATCTCCTAAGAGGCATCCTCATAAGTGAGGAGAGGCTGAGGGAGATGAGCCTGTCTAGTCTGGAGAAGACAGAGAGGCGACTTAATCAATACATACAAATATCTCAAAAGAGGGTGTCAAGAAGATGGTGCCAGACTCTTTTCAAGGGTATCCAGTCACAGGACAAGGAATAATAGCCATAAAATAAAACACAGGAAATTTCACCTCAACATGAGGAAGAACTTCTTTCCATTGAAGGTGGCAGAGCACTGCAACCAGCTGTTCAGGGAGGCCATGGAGTCTTCCTCTCTAGAGACATTCAAAACCCACCTTGACGCATTCCTGTGTAATCTGCTCTAGGTGATCCTGCTGTGGCAGCAGGTTAGACTAGATGATCTCCAGAGGCCTTGTCCAACTGTAACAATTCTGTGATTCTCTGATTCTCTAGGGTAAATGATCTCCCTAATCCACACTGACCTTAATCTCAGATACCAAATTTATAGGCTGAAGGCAGTTGAGGACTACATCTAGCACAGGTAGCTCAGTGTACAGCTGCACTGCAAGTGACAGGTTGTGCTCTAGGTGGGCGCAAGTGGGTGGAACTCCCAGCAATGAACCCTTTGCCCTGCCATGCTGGTTGGATGATGGCTGGGCACTCAGAAACTCTGTAGAACCCAATGAACAGTGAGAAGACCCCAGACTAAATGTCACCATTGGAACAGGAACACTTGCAAGCCTGAGGATTCCTTTGCTCAGCATCCCTACCAGGAGGCACCCAGCTTGATCTGTCATTACATTCCTGCACCTTGATAAAATTACTTTAAGGAACCAGAAGTCTGTGACTCTGCCATGGGAAACCTTGGCTCAAGTCGGTGAGGGAAACTTGTCTGATACTGTGAGTGGTGTGTGGATTCAAGCAGGGCACCTGTTGCTCACTGCAGCCACCTGTGGTGAAGGGGCTCCCGTCTTTTCTGGTTTGCTTTTCATTTTTATGAATGATCTAAACATGTCGCTGTATGCATCGGGAGTTGTAAATCCAAGTTTAGATACAAACTAGGTTCCAGTCTCCAAAATATAGTCTTAAATTTGCATGTCAGAAAGGAAAAAAAAATAAACGTATCTGAACCATTACCATCTTTGCATGGCAACATTTATTTAGAAGTACTTGAAATTAAGTATATGAATACAGGAAAGATACAGGATTAAGAGAAGTAAAGAAAGAGTATTACTTCAGCTTTACTTGTCATGCTTTATTAATAGCCAATGCTAGAAAAATATTTAATTTAGAACAGTCATTTTATAGCATTAAAGTGAGACTGAAAAGTACCTTGGCTAGTTTATCCTTAGCTGTAAGAAGAACTATATATATTGTGTTCTGCTGTCACTTCTATAACACTCATGAAGATGTGAGTGATATTTGAATCTGTGAAACTGGTATATCATCCACAGCACACTATCAGCTGTTTGCTGTCAGCTGACAACAAACCAGCTTTGTTATCTTCTGCAGGTGGGTGTAAGTAAGAACAGAAAGAAAATTTTGAACTTTCAGGAACTATAGTGAATATGAACAATGTATTTCACACCAAATTCTGTTCAAGAGTGAAGTAACAGTTTGAAAATCAAACACTATTCTTCCCTAGAAAAAAATGAAAGCACTAATTAAGCATATTTTAATCATCTAGGGGTACTTCAAGCAGCACCATAACAATTCAGAAAGTATCTGATATGCAAATTGTCTGAAGTTCTACAGAAGCACCAATATATGCCTTTACTTCACTGTAGCTGTATTTTATGAGCTACTTGCAGTAAGAGAATACAGAACTAAACAGACTTCTGCTTTTTCCTTACTCATGAAAAAATTACAAGTTTCTCTGCAACACTGCCACTAGAGAACCACAGATCCAATAAAATACAAGGTGAAGAAGAAAGTTGGCACAAAAAAGAAACTTACCTAGTATTTTATGAATGGAGTGTACAAGCTATATGTTTATTTCAAACGGATAAGATTTTGGAATTTTGAAAAATAAAAAAAAAATTAAAAAAAATTTTAAAATCTTACCATTGTAGAATATAAAGAATGTTTGTATATGTTTTATTATAATTCTTTCATCAGACTACTTCTGTCATTTACAACTGTAATTCACTCTGAAATAGTTTTTATTATAAAAATATTTTGAGTATAAATCAAAGATTTCATGTGCAATACTTGCAACTTTTGATATTACACAAGTAAATACCCAAAACCACGATCTCTTAAAGACATACTACAACACAGCCCACAGGGAAGACAGAAAACATACAAGACAATGATGAAACACTAATTTTGCTTAACTTTCAGTACTAAAATGGTTAGCAACTACTCATGTATGCAAGAACATTTTAGCATATGATATTCTTCAACCAAGTATTTTCAGTATATTAAACATTGTCCAGCAGCTCACTGTAATGCCACTGCCTGGTCAAATGAGAACACTGCAAAAAAAATGCCCTCCAAAAGACATAATGCACATATACAGTCAGGGCATATCTTTTCAGAGTTAGTATACAGTATCTACATCTTTTTTAAGCATAGCAATACTGCTCCTGCAATAAATTTTATGAAAATCTAATCCAACAAACAAATTTCAAAGACAATTTGATTTTAATCATACTGTCAACGTTTATGAGAAACGTTTGGAGAAATTAAATGTAATGTCTTAGTTATTTAAACTTATTTTTAGTAAAATTTTCCATGTGACATAAAAACAGACCTTACAAAAAAGTAAGAGGTTTTCATCATCCTAGCACTTTAGTATTTTCTTAATTTCTAATTAAAAGATGTTTCACAAGTAAAATTGTCATGGCAGCAGCTTAAGCCCTAGGATAACTGTAAATCTAAGGGTATTTTAGTGCTCTGCTTCCATTCTTGATCTTATTTCTCCTTCTGCCTTTCTGATCATTCCAGCCTAACCACTGTATTTAGAGATTAATGTTCTTCCAACGTAACCTGCCATGTCCTCTGGGGAATCCTTTGCTTCTCCTGTTTGTCTATGAAAGTAATCTGAAAATATAGTTTGCTGGGAACAACATATATCTAATGAAATAAATGTAGTTCTCCACAGAAATTACAAACACCACAGAAAGCACTGATATACACAGATGACTCGTCAATAGCAACCAACAAAATTTGGGAATATATTTATCTTTTAAATATGTTATTTGAATTTTATTTGAATTGAGAAGAGAACTCAATCAAGTGATTAAACTGAAAAGAAAGAGAAGCCTTCAAGATCACATAACATTTTCTGATCTGGAATAAAAGCAAACACCTTCAAAAATAAACACAACTTAAGGAAAAGTAGTCTGCCTTTCAATCAATCAGCAAGTTACAGTTTTTGAGAAGAAAAACTGTTGGCATTAATGCAATAAAAGCACGAGGAGTGTTACCACTGAATCTTTCCCTTTATTTCCCACTGAAAAAGAAAGGAAGACTTCTTCCATTTGTGGAGACAGCACCAATTCAATGACAGACAAAAAACAGTGAATCAGTTGCACAGAGGAACATGACTGTTTCATGGCTTCAATACTTCATATTTGACTAAACTTTCGCAATTAAAAAGTCTGAAAACCTTTGCCAAATCTGTTCTTTAACCTCCTGCACATTACACAACAGATACACATAATAAAATACATTAAAAAAAAGGCAAGGAATCTTTATGTGCACACTGGTCACCAGTGTAACCAACTCGCAGCACCAATTCACTCCTTCTAAGCCACGGTGATAGTTCTTATGTGGCAATATGCTACTTCTATACCCTTCATTAAGAAAAGAAATTACTGAAAAACAATAATTTATCCTTGATGACACTGCTTGCTGACATTCTGGAGCACCAGTTAACAGAAAATCTCTCTGCAGAGACAGGAGGAAGTAATTACAGACAGAGGAAGTAACTACAGACAGATAGATCATCTATCCATCTAATCTAGCTATCTATCTGTCTCACTGTAGACAAAACATGCATTTATTAGAAAACTCATTATTGTATTTCCTATATACAAAACAAAATCACCATGTAGTTTTCTTTGCATTTCTATTATTGCAGGAAACAAACTGCCAAGCTGTAATCACTGGTAATGTTCATAATGGAATCTAATACACATTTCAAGTATAGCTGATTATCTCCTGAAGAGAATGTGGTGTTAAAAATTAAAGAGGATTGTTCCACTACAAGAGAACACATTGTTTTTTTGTGGCAAAACACGGCAACTGAATTTTCTGACTAGGAACTCAGTATCTCCTCTGACAAAGTTCACAGAATCACCATGCTTTATGCTACCAGCCCATTTCCATGCTCGCTAGGTAAGAGAATTTGTCTGTGTTTGTTGGGTTTTTTTAATCAAGCCACTTCAAAAGAGCCATAGTACACAGTATGAAAAAAAAGATGAGTGCGGATTATCTTCTTAATACACTACAGCTTAAAGGTCTGTTTTATTAATTCTAAACACTTCAGTATTTAAGCTAAAAATTACACTATTCATACTAATAAATGCACAGAAAATAGTGAAACTGAGGAATAAAAGATTACAATCAAGGACAAAGATTATCATTTTTAAAGATAACTGACCTCTCTGTCTGGTGTTAAAGTGCCTTCGTCATTCGGATCTGTAAATGAAGATGTCTTGCTTCTGTTGCCAGTTGATGGAAGAGATTTGGAAATGACCTACACAGAGATTATGCAGAAAGGAACAGAAAGATTATGTAACAGAAGGCGGTTAGATGAGAGAAAACAAGACAGCATAGCTAAGTTGGAAGGGACAAACTGCCTGACCACTTCAAGGCTGACCGAAGTTAAAACATGACTTTAAGGGCACTGTGCAAATGCGTCTTCAATACCGACAGGCACAGGACATCAAATCCCTCTCCAGGAAACCTATTCTAGGTTTTGACCACTTTCTGGGTAATAAAGTGTTTTCTCTTGTGGAGTCCAAACCTCCCCTGACAGACATAGATTCCCCAGTTTTCCCCCTAAGGAAGCCCTCTGCCTCCTCCTCTCCAAACCAGACAAATCTAGTGCCCTCAGCCCCTCAGAGCACATTCCTGACAGCCCCTTCCCCAGCTTTGGTGACCTTCTGAGCACATACCTGTCAAGTATGTGGTATTGTCAAGTACCTACTGTCAAGTACCTTCACATCCTTTTCAGATGATGAGGCCCAGAACGGCACACTGTGCTCAAGGTGAGGCTTCAGCAGCACTAAATACAGTGGGATGGCCACCTCTCTTGGCTGGTGATTCTGTTTGATGTGCCCCAGGACATGGTTTGCCCCCTTGCCTGCCAGGGTACACACACTGCTGACTCCTGCTGAGCCTCCTGCCACTCCTTTCTGCAGGGCTGGTCTCCAGCCACTCCTCTCCCAGTTTAGACTCATGTCTGGCATTACTTCATTCCACGTGTAGAATCCAGCAT
Source organism: Neodrepanis coruscans (assembly GCA_013400695.1). Taxonomy (NCBI): domain Eukaryota; kingdom Metazoa; phylum Chordata; class Aves; order Passeriformes; family Philepittidae; genus Neodrepanis; species Neodrepanis coruscans. The sequence goes on along the minus strand of VYZS01081314.1, from coordinate 3,229 downwards.
CTGGTCTGCCTTGCTAAGTTTCATGTCACTGGTCATTGCCCAATGCTCCAGTCAATCTAGAACCCTCTGCAAGGCAAGGCCTCTTGTCCCATGGGAGACTGAGAGCCGCATCTCTCAGTTCAGTATCATCACCAAACTTATTACCTGTGCATTCAATTGCATCCTCCTGATCACTGATAAAAAGATTGAACAGAATTGGCTCTAGAACTGAGCCCTGAGGAACATCACTGGTAACTGGTCACCAGCCAGATCTTGCCCTGATCACTGCAACTCTTCCAGTTCTTCCACCAGTGCACTGTGTTCCTGTTCATCCCACTGTTGGACAACTTGACAGGAAAAATGCTGGGAAGAACAGTATCAAAATCCTTTCTAAAACAAAAAAACCCTACATCTACCACCATCTCTTCATCTACCAGAGAGATGACCCTATTGTAGATGGTTATTAAATCAGTTAAACAGGACTTTCACTTTGTGAACCAATGTTAACTGCATATGATGATTCCACTGTTCTTTAAACATCTTTCAATAGCATCCAGAATGATCTTCTCTGTATCTTTTCCAGGTCATGAGGTTAAGTCTATAGTTTTCTGGGTCCTCCATCACGCCATTCTCGTAACCTGGAATAATGCTGGCTAGCTCCCAGTCAGCAGGGACCTTCCCAAATTCCCAAAAGGATTGCGGGGGTCTTACTGGAACATCTACTAGCTCCTTTAGTACTCTATGAATCTCATCTATCTCCATAAATGTATGCCAACTGACAAATCTTGTTCCTTCCAATTTCAGTGTTCCCACAGTTACAGTCCTCTGACTCAGAGGACTGGGCAGCCCAAGGTCTGTCACTACTCTTAAAGACTGAGGCAAAAAAAGCATTGACTGTCTCCAATTTTTCTTCATCCCTATTTGTCAGGTGACAATCCTCAACAAGTCCAAGACACCTGCAACTGCAATAGCACTTTTGTCAGCAATTAAAACCAGATGTCTTCTTCAGCCTATGAGGGGCAGAGTGCATGTATTCTCTGAGAGATGACATCAGTTAGCTAACCATTCACATGAAAGAGGGAGGTCTACAAACATCTCAGAAAAAGTGTTACACTTGTGAAATTTTACCTTCAGATTTAACTAGTCTTAGATTAGTAAATTTAGCCTTGGACACTACAAATCGGAGTATAAAAGTCAGGTTATACGTCTCAAAGCAGGAGATATGAACAGAGCAAATAGAGTACAGTGAGTGAAGCCTCTCTACAACACAGTATAGGAAAGAAAGAAGCAAAAATTAATGCAAACACAAGTTTTATGAAACTAAGAAATGGTAAGTGTTAGGGAAATTTGGTTTGAAAATGTTTTGACAGAAAGTAATGCATTTTAAGGATCTGAATTACAAAAAGCAAGTTAACAAAATCATGTATCCTACAGTTTCTACAAGACTTCAGTATGCTATAGGCCTCAAGGCCTTCTCACTCTTTTCTCCTTCACAGAACCTGTTTTCAAATGACTATGAAAAGACTAACCTATTTTAAAGATTAACTATAATTTCCCTCTAGTCTTGAGAGCAACTAAAGAATAGTAAATACTTCAAGGCAACTATTTTACATGAAAATAAAAACCTGTTGTAATTTCTTGCCTCTGCTTTTCTATTTATGCTAACCTTTGAGTTACGTGATTTGCTCTGTCCACAGTACAGCAGATTGTATGTACAAAGTAAGTATAATTTATCATAAGCTCTTGTTTCAGGAAATTTGCCAACATTAATTTCAACAGCCAGATAAAAGACTGCAGTGTACTGTGCTCTTGGGTGCACACGTGCACTGAAGTGCAAATTTATCCACTAGGCTGATTTTCAGCAAGTACCAACCCCTGAGTATGCACTGAGTCTCCTGAACTAGTGGATCACAATATTGTGTGCAAGGGATTCAGGGGCTGCTTATTGGGAACAGTAAACTGTGCAGCTGCACTGCACTGAAAGTTCACCACGTACGCCAGCTCGGGACAGCACTCTAAACTGCACCTCAAAGAAATACACTTAATTTCACCAACTAGAAAAGACACAGACTTCATCACTTAAAATAAGACTCAAGCTACACAAAACTTTACGGTAGATCCATTTCCAAAAATACTACCTCTATTTGACAAATGAGTGATTTAAAAAATAACAACAATGCTAAATGTCAGCAGTTTTGAAACCATGTTCTAATACCGAGACTATGCAGTATCAGATCTCCCAGTGCTTCAAATTACACTCAGATCAAGTCGACCCAACTGATCACCTGTTTGTCAGATTAACTAATTTAGTTGATACAGCTTAACATTCATAGAATAAAGAGTTTAGATCCGTTTTACTCTTTTAGATTTCAAGATGCAAAGGATACTTAAACCAGCAGTGAGACACAGGCAGACATTATCAGGATGAAGTCTGCCAATACAAAGTTAATTTGTTGAAGTCTTTTTACCTAAAATTTCAAGAAACAACTTACTCTACTTTAACAGATGCACGCAGTAATCACAGTTTTTAGGCCACTGTAATACTCCGCACCCATGTCATATCTAATGTGATAATAATTTAAAATCAGCTTTTAGAATCCAACAATTATTATCATTTCATTAAAATATACGTAAGAGAAAAATGGCCAATTAAATTATTAGTAAAGCAAATAAATAAATGCCTTGATCTCAAACTTATACAGTATTTTCAATTCGTCCAGTTAAAAAAAAACAAAACGCAAGAATGAGGCTGAGGTAAGCAAATCACACCCTAAACAGAACAAACCTAATAGAACTGAAAGAATAAACATTAAGATGAGTAAAAAGGATCTCAGTATTGGACTGTTATTCAGTGCACGTGAGTGTCGTTACTTTAAATGCTACAGAGAAATCCCGTTTCTGTTTCATTCTGTTTGATGTTCAAGCAAGAGATGGTCTCGAAAGCCTCTGGTGAAGCTTCCCGGGCAGGAGGCGGATCAGCCACGACAGACTCGGGTGTCCAAATCCGAGCGAAGCCGCCCGGCGCTGGCACAAAGCCGGGGGCCGGCGGAGCTCTCGGCCAGCCCGGCCCAGGGGAGGCCCGGCCGCACCGAGCGCCCCCAGGGGCCCGCCCGGCGGACATGTCTCCTCGTACCTGCGGCGGGAGGGGGCCCGCCCGTCCCCCCGCCCCGCGCGGCGGCGCCTGCTCCTCGCTGATCTTCTGCTTCAGCTTCTTGAACATGGTGCCGGGACGGGCACGCAGCCGCCGCCG
>VYZS01081304.1:0-13897 GCA_013400695.1 Neodrepanis coruscans | reverse complement strand
TTTATGTAACATATAATTTATGGTTTATAAAATATTTATTATTATTATTAATAATAATAATAACAATAAATTTATAAATTATAGTTTAGGGAAGAGCAAGCATTCTCTTGTTGATATAACACATCAGTCATTTTCAGTATGTGATCATATTAAAAGACAGGAGTACCAACTATGGGAGAAAATTAATCTGCAAAAAGGACCTGGGTACCATGGTAACTATTATTGCCAGAGTTCACAAGGTACAATTGGAGTTAAAAAGATGTTTATCATTAATTATGGAAAATATCTTGTATTGGGTAATGAGATAAAATTCCACTAAGTCGATTGTTTTATTTCCTTGCTCAGTCCTGAAAAAATTCTTTTCTGTATGCTTAACTCTAAAACCCTTTTTACTTGGAGCTGTGTTGAAAGACTAACAATTTTTTGCTGCAGTGTAACATTTAATAGTTTAAGACTTATTAATTTATATAGATTATTAAGTAGGAATGGCTTCTATTTGTCTATTCCTGACTTTGAAGTGTCCATAAAATACTGCTTTCTTCTACTCATTATTTAAATTCCACCAAAGTGCTATAATCAAAGGAATGAATATAATAGAGTAGTGTTAGTGAGTTTATTTTGTAAAAGTTTGTAAACTTTCAAGTGTTAATCTATTTATATGTTATCTACATATATATAGCTCCACAGGTAAATACATTCATATGCACCAAGTAATGTTTGTATTCTGGGATTTTATCTAACAACACTGTTACTGGATGCAGGTGGGACTGAAAGGCCTAGACAAAATTTATTAAAGAAGCCCTGCCATTGAGTCACAAAGTGCAGAAAGGACCTGCTTGCTTTCCAGACTCCTTCCCACAGAAAAGACTGGGTGCAGCTGAATCCAATCAGATTCAGATTATGTCAGCAGTTTAAATGTAAGGAATTCAGAGGTGTGACTGAATCAATTTTGCCTCCCAGGTTTTAATGATAGCAAAATAAGAATATTTATATCAAATGAATTACTTATTATTCTAAATTATACGCCAAGAGATCTTAATCAGAATTATTTATTATACAATAGAAATGCAAAAACTACTAGTAGTATGTATAAGATAGGATAATGCACTATATTGAAGCAATTATTACAGTAATTATATTAAGGCTAGAAAAAAAAAGAAATAATTATTAAATAAAGATTTGATGGAACTCACCCATTCTAATGTTTGATCTCTTTCGCTCAACCTTGAGAAATATCCTTGTGGGGCAGCCCAATCCAAGGGAGAAATCTCCACAAATACACCCCAAGAAGGGTAATGTTAGAAGAACCTCACTGTATGAGAGTACTCTGGACTTTTATAGTATAAAGTGGTTGACTGCTAATCACAAATTTACAGGCCATGTACCAGCTTATCTGTCACATCCAACTTCAAAAAGCAAAATGTATGTTTGAAGTTTCGTGAACCAGGCTGGTATTAGTGTAATTCAACATCAAACCAGCATCCTGGCTTCACCACTAACTCATCATAGAGAACTTGCATGATGGCTTGCACTGTTTGCATTCTCTGATTGGATTTAAGGTCTTATCAGAATAGGCCCCTCTGCCACAAGGACTGGCTTTCTTATCTAAAATGTTAGTGATGTGAAAATCAAACCTTTGATAGATGGCACATTTGTACTTCATGAAGCAGTACTTGATTATTCAGTAGTATTTCATGAAGGAGAAGTGTAGCTTCAATAAAAATCACTGGCAGTTCTACTGACTTCAAAGTTCAATAGTGCTTTTGTGGATTAAGATCTTCATTTTCTTTGGAAGAAAATGTTATGATGTTCAAGTCAATAAAAGTCATAGTCCTTATATATGTGAATTATACCTAAATTATTAGACTCATATCTGCCAGGTGTAAGAAGTAAGAATTACATTAAAAATCACAGAATTCCTCTTATATAAATTTAATAGCTAATATTGGATGGAGAATTTTAATACTGATCCTCCTCAAGGCTTCTCTTCTACAAGGACTGATGCTTGGTAGCTAGATGAAGAGGTCACTGCCATTCCAGCTTTGAATTAAGTCTGGCAGAATGTCCAAAAAAATCAAGGCAACGTACAGTGATTGAAAAAGATTATGATGTGCTTATCTAGAAAGGTGAATTAATAACTTTTGTGGATGAGATAAATCAGCTCTATCAAGCAGAAAAACATACATCTCATTCAAACTTGGGATGTCTCGGTATTGGAAGGTCTTCTATAAAAAACAGCAGGAATTCTCTTTCAGACGTAGAGAAGACTGAGGAAAAAAATCCTTTAGGATTACCAAGTTTTCCCAGAACTCTTACACCAAATGTAAGATTTCCTGAAATTAATAAAAGGGGCATTGCTTGGGCCATGGAACTGTTGTATACTGTACAGGAAAAATATTGTCCCTCCCTCTTTTCCTGGAAGCTTTATTTCCTAACTTGAAAATTGTTTTCAAGTAAGGATTATGTGGTGTTCTACCCTCCTACTCAACAATTTGTATGACAAATTTCTATAGAGAGAACAAAACAGTGAATTAGTTACAATTTGGGGCACTAATAGTCTGAAACGGAAATGGAGATGCAAAATCAGAATGAGGACTCAGTTTCATTTGGTCTGAATGGACTAACCTTGACATCATTTCTGTTCCCCTTGGTACCTAAGTGTTTTATCCCTGACAGCCACCCATACCATCAGCAAAGATCTCTTACTCACAATTTAAGTCATAATTAATTCAGCAATCCAAACTTTTCATAGGAAGGGGTCCAGCATTTTTGCCTGTTTAAGGCTAGTTTGTCTCAAAGCTTTGCCTGCATTTCGTAGAATATAATTACTACAGTGGGGTACAAAAGCAATAGAGATAAACTTGCACAGGAACATATTAGTTTGCTATATATTTTAACTGAGAGGAATTAATTAAAAGACAGCATGATAGAAACTACTCCTGACAGATGCAGACAAACTTTTTCCATTTTGAGCATATGGCCAACAAGCGTATCTGGGTTTTTTAGGTTACAATAAGGAGTGAATAATTTATATGCTGAGGAAACCCACTCAGTTTTCAAATACTGATGTGGGTTTTTAGAGCAAAGTAAACGTACTGAGATTAACCTCACTATACCATTGTGCCTTACTTAGTGACTGAAGGATTAAATACTGTGGACTTGCATTAGCAAAAAACTCTTGTTTAGGGCTTGGATCATAATTCATGCTGGACTGTGAACGTGTGATTTAATACAACGCTTGTGTAAAGATAAATCGTAGTTCTTAAAGAAAGTTTCATTTTGGAAAGTAAAACTTCTCTTATTCTCTTTGAGTTTTATATTGGTGAACAAAAGTCATTGACATCTGTAACTAATCATATGGTCCAATCTGTGGTGTAGACCAGGGTGCTTAATAGATATTTGTAACCAGGTCTTTATAGCTGCTTGTGCGCTTGAAGCCCAGAAAGCAAATCATGTCCTGGGCTGCATAAAAAGAAATGTGGCCAGCAGAGCCAGAGATGTGGTTCTGCTCCTCTAATATGCGCTTGTGAGATCGCATCTGGAGTGTTGCATCCAGCCCTGGGCCCTCAACATAAGAAAAACATGTGGTAAGTCCAGAGAAGGATCACAAAGATGCTCAGGGGGATGGAGTATCTCACCTATGAAAACAGGCTGAGAGAGCTGTGACTCTTCAGCCTGGAGAGAAGGCTCTGAGAATACATACTTACAAACTTCCAGTACCTAGAGAGTGCCTACAAGAGAGCTGGAGATGGACTTTTTACAAGGGCACGTAGTGATAGGACAAAGGGGAATGGTTTTAAACTGAAAGAGAGTAGGTTTATATCAGATATTAGGATGAAATTCTTTTCTGTGAGAGTGTTGAGACACTGGAACACTTTACCCAGAGCAGCTGTAGATAACCCATCCCTGGAAGAGTTCAAGGCCAGATTGGATGGGGCTTTGGGTAACCTGGTCTAGTGGGAGGTGTCCCAACATGGCACCCAGGCTGGAATGAGATGATGTTTAAGGTCCCTTCCAACTCATATCATTCTGTGATCCAATGTCTTGCTATATTGACTTATTTACTTGTCACCATTAATTCACAGTTGCATGTTTTAAGCAAAAGCACAGATATTGTGAAGATGCCATGGTGTTTCTTGGTATTTTATCTTAAGCATGAGGTCTATGAGGAACATTGTTTCCTAACTTTTATATATGTATGAACTCTTGTCCTGAAGGCAGAGTGAGCATCTCTATCTTCTCTACAACTTTACAATAACATGTTCACTTTTTGGGTTACAGGCAAGTTTCATGTCAAAGCAGAAATATGTTGTGTCTTCAAATGTTCTATTTATGCTGTATTACCAAGTGCTAACTGTGTCCTGAAATGACTATTTAACTAACATTTATGTAAAAAAAGATAAATTCCAAGTTGAGCAATTCTTTGTTTTGTTCTGAATTTGCTGCCTGTTTTTTGCTTAAGATGAATGACAGCCTTAGCAAAAATACTATAGAGTATTTGTTCATGGTGTCTGCTCACTCTTGAAGGTTTTGCAAATGTTTCTTACAATGTTGTAGTGAAGGCTGTGACTTTTTGATGTGAACAGATGGGAGAAAGAAAAACTGAACATTATTAAAACTTAAATGTTGAAAGTTTCATCTTGTAGTCTGTGCTCAAAATTACTTCCCTCTGTAGTGGGAGTTCAGCTTGAACAAACACTACACTGAAGGCTTCTAGGAAACCATAAAAATTTAGCCTTTGTTTATCCTGTCATGCTTCAATGAGGTGACCAGGCCTGGTTAGAAGGAGAAGTTATTAATCACCAGTGTTCTGCCATACTATTTCTTCCAGTAGTGACACAGAAAACAAATTATCTGCTCACAGTGTCAGCCTGTGTAAAGACAGCAAGCAAAGAATGACCAAGTGGCTAATGCATTAGATGCAATTATGAGGATAGAGGTTAGTAACACCTCATTCAGTTTTAAAGTCATTGTAACACAGTGGAGGTCACTCTAACTCTGTTTTTCAGACATAAGTTGGCAACAATGCTTTTCTATTTAGTCCATTATCTTATGATGATCACTCAGATGAAGACAAAAAAATAAAATTCTTTTCCTAGTGATCTGGTAGAATAAAGCTCTACCTCCACATTTTTCACACTGTATAGAATAAAGAGACACCTCCAGAAGCGAACAAACTTTTAATCCAATATTTAGCCTGTTTTGTAACAAGAAGTCTATTCCTGTTTAGGTTATAGCTTCCCCCTCACCCCAGTGACATAAATTACATTTAATTTAAAAGGTTTCACTTATAACCTTCAAAACTTAGCGTCTGTTGTAGACTGGTGCTTTAGAAAATAAATGTACTGTGGGGTAATTTCTAATAATTTTAACAGAAAAATTCTTCTTGCCTAAAATCTAGAATTTTAGGTATTTTCATGGCACATGTAGAATATGAATTCTAAGTGAGTTTTAGGGCTGATTTTATTACCTGACTTACAGAAAAGTGTATGATCACCTTCATTCATTATGCAAACAGTTAAGACTGGTCACTCCTTCCAAAATCAAAGTTGTGTTCTGTTGGAGTCTTGCCTTTCTCAATGCATGAATTAAGAATTTTGTAAGTATCCACCAATAAATGTTAGTATTAGTCTTGATTTATTCATCTCTCCACAAAATTGGAAGGTATATAAAAATGAAAAAAGCACCTGTGTTAGTTAGGAAACACAATGTCGTAGGGTTAATACCGAAAGTAAAAACGATCTCTGATGCTGCTGTGCAGGCCGCCGGCCGGGCGAGGAGGAGGGGGGGGAACGACCCTTTTCCGCCCCCCCGCCCGCTCGGACCGGGGGCCGCCCGGCGCCCGGCGCCAGTTCCTCCGTGCCCTTCAGCCCCGGCAGCCGCTCTCAGGCCGTGTCTCTTCTCTCAGGCGTGGCGCCGGTGGGGGACTGGGGGAAGCCCCGGGCCCCGAGCGGGGGTGCACCCGGAGCCTGGCGGTGGCAGCGTCCAGCGAGGGCAGCGGCGGGAGCGNCTTTGCCGCTGCGTCAGAGCCGGCGTCCGCGTGGAGGACGGGTCAGAGGTTCCACTGCAGCGACTTGGTGTGGTAAATTTCTGGGAGGGGGAGCCGTTCTTTTGATCACATCTTTCCTTTGTGATCAAGCTTTTCTTTCCTTTTTTTTCTTTCTTTTTCTTTCTCTTTTGGAGGTGTGTGTGGGGGCTTTCTTTCTCTTGGAATTGCACTCTTGTGGATTTCGGGGAGGCATATTTTCCTTTCCTCGTGGAGGAGGATTGTTTCTTCCCTTTCAGTTTTTTTCTTTCTTTTTCTTTTGTGGTTTTCCTTTCCTTTCCCCCAGGAGGCAGGTGGTCTGGTGGTTATCTGCAGCTATTCCCCGGGGTCCGAAGACCACATCTCTTCTTCCATCAGCACTAAATCCCTCCTTGGACTAACAAGAAGGGGAGAGAGGGGGTTGTGCGCGGTTTCTAATTTTTCCTGAGTTTTTCTCCTTCAGTCAAAGCCAGGCAGAAGCTCGCGCTGAGCTAAGGGGGATTTAGACCGGCCACATGTTTCTTCTAATTACCCCGGCGTCTCTCCGGGGGCCCAGAGAGAGACAAACAGTATCTCCAAAGCGTCCTCATCCCTAAAACAGGCCCTGGGAAACTTAATTTTTTTGTCTGTTTGCACTTTATTTGTCGGGTTTTTGTATGTGCGCGAAATAAACTGTGATATTTGTGTGTTTTCTTCATTTTGGGGTGTGTTTGTGACTTCTCTCAGAATCTCTTGTCCAAAATCGCTGAATTTGTGGTAAAACCACCACACACAAACAATAAGCAGCAACTACAATAAATAGCACAGAACTTCTGAAGATGACTCCTGGAAGACTTTATTTCTGCTTTATTTATCTTTCTTAACAAAAACTCTATAAACTGGACAATAGAAAAATATTCCATAATGCAGGTGATAAAAAGCAGAGGTGCATGACCCACTTCTAGGAGTAGATACATCAAAGAAATGATAATTTTGTTCCCATCTTAAGGAAAGTGAATAATTTACTTAAACTCTTGGATTTTTAATTTTTTTTTTTTGTAGTAGGAGGAAATTTGGTGAGGAATTACTTTTTATTAAAAAGAGAAAGAGGTTTTGGTAAAGTGCTTTGCACTTAAAAACCTGTGTTTTTATATTATGGCTCACAATTTGAAAATGAAATCTCAAGAGTTTGAGGTGAAAGCAAAACTACTTTCAAGCCTGAAAAGCCCGAAAGTCAATTGCTTGTGCCCTACAATATCACAGCAATGACAGACTTGCAAAGATGATAGTCCCACAAAAGACTCACAACATCAGCTCTGCGAACGCCATGCTGCTGTGACAGCAACCTGAGTCTGCTTAAAGCAGGTATTTATACACAAATAAATTCTTTCCTAACCGGAAGAGTACCCAAAAACTGTTATCAGAAACATGGCAAGGAACAGTACACATTTACATGGTGTTTATGATTGTTTTTCTGGTTTATTTCTTATACCACAAGTATTAAATATCCACAGGGTGTTCATTTACAGGCCTTTCATCAAGACATCGTTGCCAGATTCAAGGGCAGTTGGGCATCAGCTTTTCCAGTCAACTCTCTGTGTTAGGACAGTATTTCTGTATTCTTTCCAGTCTGCCTGTCACTGCCTTCACCTTCTGTATACTCTCATTTATGTTCATTTGTGTTTTGCCCTGATCTACTTGTTCATCCATGCAGGCCTCCTGGTCTTTCTGCCTGACTTCTTTGCTCATCAGGATGGACTGCTCTGGAGCTTTGAGGGGGTGATCCTTGAATAACAACCAGCTTGGACCCTTCTCTGCTTCAGGTTCTTATCCTATGAGACTCTTTCAATCAGATTCAGGAAAAAGCCAAAGTCTGGATGTAGTGTTGCCTCCACTAGATATTGGGGTGCCTGAAGCTCTCCTGTGACCACAAGGACCACAAAATGTGAGGCTGCTTCCAGCTATTCGCAGAAGGCCTCATCGACATGTCTGATGAGACTGGGAGAATAGGCTTCTTCAGCATTAAGGACAGAGCCTACAGGGCTGCCTCCAACTGCTGAATGGGAAGGTGTAGAGAAGACGGAGCCAAGCTGTCCTGGAATCTGTGTCNTCTGCCATCCTTGCTGCCCTTCTCTGGACATGCTCCAACATCTCAACATCCTTCCTAAATTGGGGGGCCCAGAACTAGACACAGTACTCAAGGCGTGGCCTAAACAGTGCCAAGTACAGGGGAAGAATCACTTCTCTGGTCTTGCTGGCCACACTATTCCTGATACAGACCAGGATGCCATTGGCCTTCTAGGCCACCTGAGCACACTGCTGGCTCATGTTCAGTTTCCTGTCGATCAATACTCCCAGGTCCCTGTCTGCCTGGCTGCTCACCAGCCACTCTGTCCCCAGCTTATATTGCTGCAGGGGTTTGTTATGGCCAAAATGTAGTGATGGATCCCATCTGGTTCCATAGACTTGTGAGGATCCACGTGGCTCAGGAGGTCATGAACTGCTTCCTTCTGGATTACAGGGAGGGGCTATTTGGCTCCCTGTCCCTGTCTACCTGCTCAGGAGGCCAGTTGTTCTGAGGATGACCTGTCTTATTGTTGAAAACTGAGGCAAAGATGGTGTTAAGTACCTCTGCCCTTTCCTTGCCTTTGGTAACTACGTTCTCCCATAGTTCTGTCCAACAAAGAATGGAGGCTTTCTTATTGCTATTGATGTACTTACAAAACCAATTTTTTTATCCTTCATGGAAGTGGCCAGATGAAGTTCAGACTGTGATTTTGACTCTCTATTTTTTTTCCACATGCCTTAATGATGTTCTTAAACACTTCATGAGTTGCCTGCCCTTTTTTCCAAAGGTGGTAAAGTCTCTTTTTTCCCCCTGAATTCCTGCAAAAACTCCCTACCCAGCCAGGCTGGTCATCTTCTCTGCTGGCTCACCTTTCAGCACATTGGAACAGCCTGCTCCTGTGCCTTCAAGATTTCTTTCAAGTATGTCCATCCGTCCTAGACCACTTTGTTTTTAAGTGCTGCTTCCCAAGGTTCTCTCTGAATAAACCTCCTGAACAGACTGAAGTCTACCCTCCAGAAGTCCAGTGTAGAGGTTTTGTTGATATCCTTCCTTACTCCACTGAGTATTGAAAACTCAATCATTTCATGGTGACTCTACCCAAAATGACCTCCATCCACCACATCTCCCACCAGCCCTTCTGTGTTTGTAAACATCAGGTCTATGGGGCCCCACCTCTGGTAGGTTCATTTATCAGCTGCAACAGGAAGTTATCCTCCATGAACTTCAAGAACTTTTTGGACTTTGTCTTCTCTTTTATGTCAAATTTCCAGCAGACACCCAGCAGCTTTATGTCTCCCATTAGAAGAAGGGCTGGAGATTTTGAAACATCCAGTATCTGCTTGTAGAATAGGACTGCTTTGAAGGACTGCTCCCAAGCCTCTCAGTAGTTCAAACTGTCCCAAACAGTTCAGTGAGTCATGGACTCTGCTAGGCTAGAAGATCTGCATCAGGCAAATGGAGCTGTCTCACTGCCTGTTGACACGCCTTCTTGTAGTTCTTAATAAATATTTGAACATATTTATAAATTACTATGAAGAGTAAGTTTGCAGGTGGAATGAGAAAGGCTGAAATAAGGATATCAGGCAACTGTACACATAGCATACAGTCATCTCCTTCTCTCCATCTCCAACTTTCTTGTTGGGCATACAGTATTCCTTACTAAGACCATAATAACAATATTTACAAGAATATGTGGATTAGAATTATGCTGTGTATAATATGTATGCGTGCATAAATATGTGTATAAATGTGGGAAACCAATCCTTTGTAGGTGGTTATTTAACAAACACTTTGTATTAAATGCTGTCAGACCAGCAGCAAGTTGAAATTTATGATGGTCTATATATACAAAAGGTGCCTAGCACTTAGATTGTCAGGTTATGATTAATTATGGATGGAGATAAGATGAAGAAAGATGTTTTCTGTGCTAAAACTTTGATCTTAACATCAGGAAAAACCCAATATTTTCATGTGGATTGATGCGTGAATTACTTTTCACAAAATTTTGACTTTCTGACATCACCAAATGACCTATGTTATATATTAGACTTACTGAGACTTAATTGCTTTTGGTTATGTTTTTGTTCTATTCTAATGTAAAGTTTGTTGTTTGTTTAAAATAGCATTGCTATATTTTTGCTATGTGCATAATATTTATTTTAAATAAGAACGTTTAGTTGCTTTTCTCTTGAATCCTACATAGTACTGTGAGCTGAGTAAGTAGTATAGTGGTGTCTGTGTAACTAAATAGGTGAAAGCATCAAACTTTATATTCCCGATGGCAAAGAACTAAACAAGACTAGTAACAAATCAGTATTTTTGTATCCTGTCCATTAATTCCTTTGGAGATTCTTATTCCCCGCTCTCCCAAAAGATGCCATAAGAGCTTGTCTTCTGAGATTTATGTAATTTGACTTTTTAAAAACTAACTTGCTTACAGATTTTTGTGGGCTTTGAAAATCATCAGATTTCTCTAATGCCTATTTAAAGGAAAACATGTGATTTGAGAAATTTGATAGCTATTACTAGCAGATAGAGAAGATGTCAGAGGAATTCATGAATAGATCCCATTAAAAATGATAAAACTAATTGACATGATCAGTAAAGCTCAGAGGAGAAAAAATAAGCTAAAAGCACTCATGAGAAGAGTTCACCCAAATGAAGTAACTTGCTATAGTTACAGGTGTTGGACGGAAAAGATCCTCCCAATAACGTCTATCTCCACTGAATGGAAGGTACTTCATCAATGTGGAATGTGGTTAGGACTTTGGAGACCATTCTACTACATAAAGCCACAACAAAATCCTTAATCATCATCTTCCAACCTATATTTAAAAAAGAATTTAATGTGTTCTTTGGAAACTCTGACCCACTTTTCTTGCTTATGACATTAGATACACTGTGAGAAAAATATATCTTTTCATAAATATCTCAGGCACTGTGGCTATAACTAAAATAATGTCATATCATCTTTTTAAAGTCGAAAGTTCAGCTACTTGAGAAAGTGTGGATGCATGGATACATCTGACTTTTTCAGTAAAATGCTCTTCCAAGAATTCTTTGTAAGAAGGGTTAAATCATAAATGCAAATCAATGATTTAATGACTGAAAAACACTGTTTTTAATGATCCCTGGAAAACAGAGTGTCTATGTAGGTTTGTTTTGTGTTTGCTTTTTTTTTCCAGTTGGTTTTCGAAAATATATACCACGTGATGCTGTTGCCTAGGCTTGTACACTGACATACTGGCTAGCCACCTTGTTATTTCAGCCGCGGGGACTTCAGCATCCTCTCAGCTTGTGAATAAAAATCAGTAGTGAGCTCGAAGGGCAGAGAGGGGGCGGTTTTGCTCTGCAGCGCTGCACCAGCGCTGTGCTTAGCACACAGAGCGGATGAAGCCATGCACTTGTTCCTAAGTTGCTTGGCAGGACATACTGAATTAGGATGCTAACCAGCACTGCAGAAACCCCTTCAAGTGTTAGTAGAAAGACTTAATTTCAGACACGCTCCTTATTAGCTTAAGAAAGAAAAGCATCCACACCCCCCCACCCCGCCCCGGCCAAAGGTATGTGATAGTACCAATTAATACTGTGCCGTCTTTTTGCTTGACTTGCTGTTTCCATCCTCCTAAGCGAGAAGAGAAAAAAGCTGGGCTTAGTGGGAAACTGTGCACGCATGACTGTTGCTGGATATTAAGAATGAACATATTTTATTATGGGGCAACAACTAATTTATTTCCGTACTAATCTGAAAAAACCTCCTGGCAAAATTTCGGCAAGATCTATACACAGGAGGTGAACAGGTGTCATAACACGCCATGTCTAATCAGAGCACAGCTATCTGACTCCTTCTCTTCCCGCACCTGTTTCCGAATTCACAGCCGGCCCCTTTGGACCCAGATCAAAACTTCGTTCTGCTGCGGGATACGTCGTTCGCTCGAACACTCCCTACGCGGATGAGCCGCTCGCCCCTCACCCGTTCGCCATCCCTGAGGAGCGAGGCGCCCGCCCCTCCCAGCGGCACCGGAGCCCCCCCGGGCAGGCGCTCGGCGGCAAAGGGAGAGCGGTGCTGCTCCGGCCCAGCCCGCCTACCCCGCCGTCGTCTCCGCGTGTGGCAGCTCCGCGAAACGTTAAAAGGGTGGCGCGGAGAGGCGCGGGGCGAGCTGCGGGGCTCGGCTGTGCCGCGGGCCATGGGGCAGAGACGGCTGAGCCCCGGGAGATCGGAGCGGGGCAGCACTGCCGAGGGGGCTGCGGGCAGCGGCCGAGGGCGGCTGGCCGAGTCCTGGCGGCGCCTGAGCTCCCGGCGCGGCTCCGCCAAGCGCGGTGGACCCTCCTTGCCCGCGCCGCCGGTGAGTGACCGCGACCGCACTCCTCTGTCCGAACACCTGGTGACTCCGGTGCCGGGTAGGGGTGGTGTGAAGAAAGTTGTTGCGATCTGGGAAAAGGAATCTCCTTTCCCACGCGCTGCACCTGGCTTTGTAGCTGTAACAGGTGCGAGTCTGTGCTTTCTCCGTGTGCTTCCCGGGAACAGCAGCTCGGCTGCCTGGGCCGCCTGGGAGCGCAGCCGGCGTGGCTGGGAAGTAACTGCTTGAGGCTCGTACTCGCGTTGTGGAGCTGAGGGGTCAGTGGTAAAAAGCATAAGTGAAGGACTTGAAGGCAGGTAGGCTAAAAGCATGCTTTGGGGAACTAGAGATTTTTCTCTTGGGCAGGTGTTTCCTTTTAGGTGTATCTGCCTTCAGCCAGCTTGGTAGGAGTGACATTAGAGTGCTTGGCAGTCTGTCTCCTTGAGATAAGAACCCTAGTGTTGGGTGCTGAACAAACACACACAAACAGATTCTGGATGAACTGCTCACTGTCCAAGGGCAATCTCAATTCTCATATGCTTAGAAAGAAGGTTGTGTACTCCTACCTAAAGTGGACTCTCTGAGAGTCCACTTATATCTGAGTGATATACCTTATTCGATACATCAAACATATAATTTAAAAAAATAAAACAGATTTATAAGCTTTTGACTTGGCGGTAAGATGACCACAGGCTGAATGTGGGGAAATAACATAAGGGTGAGGAGACCTATGGTAGAAAGGATGCCATGGCAACAAGAAAGCATCAGAGAAAGTAACAATATTATCTCATGGAGGGGGAAGAGGAATATTATTGCATTCATCTGTATTATGCTGTAGATTAGGATACTGTAATATAGTGTGGAGAGCTTTGGCGTATTTTTTTTAGAATACACTGAATTCCCTTTGCAATGGATGCCTTAAAATTTAGTTCTCGGGTAAGGGTTATATTACCAGAACTCATCAGAGAAACGCACAGTGCAGTTGAAGGTTGTTATTCGTTGGTTTATTAGTTTGTGGGGGGTTTGTTTTGTTTTTGTTTTGTGGGGCTTGTTGAATTTCTGTTGCTGTAAACAAAGTTGTTCTTGTGCCTTACAGCTGAGATGAATTCTTACTGCAGCCAGAACTGTGAATGAGATTTAGGTTGCAAGTATTTCACCAGAATTCAAAGTTTGTATTAATCTTTGACTAATTTTTGCTTTTCCATAATCTTTCTGAAGGGATAAGCAACTTTCTCCTGTTTTCTTCTTTAAAGCAATACTGTAGTGGTTTATGTCATACCACAGTGGATTTTCATTGCATTAAAACCACTAAACTCCATAAATTGCAGGACAGACGGGAATAATTGATTCTGATTTTTTTAGTGTGGTTCATTTGGTTCCTTTTAATTTGCATCAGTTTTTTTATTGAAAACACTTTTTTTTTGTTGTGAATATGTAGGTATTATTTTGTGTTTTCTTCATTTATACATGGCTTTTTTTTTTTAA
>VYZS01081303.1:25045-39720 GCA_013400695.1 Neodrepanis coruscans | reverse complement strand
TCCCTGTTATGCCTGATCTCCTTGCCATTAAACTCAATTATGGTCTCTTACGTATGATTTGAAGAGATTTTAAGAAATAATGTGAAAAATTGCTATAATTACTTTCCCCAAACCATTTACAGAAATATTTTTTGTAATTACTGGGGGGTTTTAATATTTTCTTCTCATTTTCTCTTTCCTCTTCTCATTGCACTCCTTCATCAGTTTGAAAACCTAAGTCCATGATATTGCCTTTGAAAAGGGATTTGAGAGCTGTAGATCAAAAACTCTTTTATTTAAGTGTCAATATAATCCATTTCAGAACATCTTCCTTCAAAGCTAGTTTACATCACTCAACAGTAAGAATGGGCTTAATAGACTAAGCTGGATTTAAACATCCCCCTCATTAATACAACTGTAAATTGGGAAGAGCGCAACATTATTTTTATTCCCAGTTTTCTCCTTCTTGGTTTAGCCCAGTTAAATATCAGAAGAGTTCAGTTAAATTCCAGAGGGTGGAACTGGAACAGGTTGTTCAGAGGAGTTGTGGCTGTCCCAACCCTGGAAGTGTTCAAGGCCAGGTTGGATGGGGCTTTGAGCAACCTGGTCTAGTGGAAGGTGTCCCTGCCCATGGCAGGGGGTTGGAACTACATGATCTTGAATGTCCCTTCCAACCCAAACCATTCTATGATTCTTTGAAGGGGAAAAACGTAGAGTAAAAATCACCAGTGAGATGCTGGAGAATTGGAGACCCAAAGCATAGAACTTCCTCTATCCTAGTCCTTTGCTGCGTCTTTGTTAACAGGGTAACATGTATATGAATCTCATAAAATGTTGGGGTTTTTAATTAGGGATTGAGTCAGTACAATCTGATGGCAATTAGAACCACACCAAAGATACAAACAGCACATTTAAACCAAATTTATGTCCTCTGAAGCTCCCTGTAAATCTGCCCATGAGGACAACACCTCAGTTACTAGAACGCAACAAAAGCCTTGCTAAAGTTGTAATAATATTAAAAAAAAATTCTTAGCCCATCATACTAATCCAAAATTAATGAAAAAGTAAAATCAGTTAATGAGTTAATTTACTGTGTCTATAATGAACATGCAATATCAATTTGTATGGAGAATAGCAACATCTCAATCATTCATAAGCAATCACATACAAATAGTGTAAGTTAGTCTGCAAAAACTGCAGCTTTGTAAGTTCTTACTACAGTTCTGAGGAAATCCAGCCATGCTGAGAAAATCTGTGCTGGAAAAGATGTTTGGAAGGAGAGGTAATATGTTTTATTAGATGAAATCAGACCAAATACAAGGACTGTAATCTTGCAAGCTTGTTTATTTTTCCAATTATATCTGATAAAAAATAATTATGTTTTTATACAAGTTTAACTTTTCTTATAGATTACAGAAGTATTACTTTAAAAGTAAAGGATTTGCAAGAAACACTTGTACAAGAAAGCAAATTAAACCTAAGATAACTTACAACTGAAAAAAATAGAAGATTTATACTCATTTACACTGTTCTCTACATAGCTCTGGAACTGTGTAGTAAGCTAATAATTTCCCCCTGCTTATTTGCATTTTTCTCATTGCAATGAAAAGAGGAAAAATAAATTTTGAAGAGTCATCGCAAGAACATAAAAATGGGTGGAGAGAAATTCACTGGCATAAAAAAACCTTCAAAGGCTTTCAGTTCATTTCAGGTGACTGTAGTTCAAATTCATAATATGCTTTAAACTAAGAGAGATGTTTTGATTTCAGCCAAACTCCTCAGTTATGTAAATCTTGTCTTTGGAGGTCCTTGCAATTTTTTTTTCCTACTGTAATCTGTGTTTTTCAAAGAGACTCCAGTTCTTAAAGCAGTATCTGAACTAACACCAGAGATCTTAACTCTGGCACAAACTGACATTATGATTTATTCAGACAGGCTGAAGGGCGTGTAGACATTTGAAATTTATTGTGGGTGAATTTGTATATTTTTTTGATTAATGATTTGCATCAAATTATAGTGAAAGAGTGTGTGTGTGAGTGTGTGTGTGACTTCTCTGACCTTATGCTTGGAACTTAAGCAAATATTGCCATAAGGAATCTCTCTTTTAATTACAAGAGTAAGAAATACATCAGCAGTAACTCTGGAAAGCTCACTTGGTCACAAGCTACCACTGAAAGCAAGAAATTTTTTCTGTCAGAGTTACTAATTTCTAAATCAGAGTACTTTTATCTTGTGTTGCTACCTATGTTGATACTAACCAGGATCCAGAGCAAGGAGAGATGGACCACGACATCCAGGTTCTCCATTGCTTCATTAATATGAAGATTCAGGCCCAGATAACTACAGCTCCTAAATCACATTCACACATGTTCATCCTAGAATATCCAGCTGTATCACACATGGAGCATCTCAAACAGTGGAATAAGGCACGTATAACACATAAAATGACTATATGGTAAGACTTAGATAACATAATTCCTATCCAGTTATTTTAGTGTGTCCTTTCTGTGCCACCTGGGTTTGTAAACCTTCTCCAAGTACTTAGCACTATGCAAAAAAAAAAAAAAAATTCAGTTATCTTCTATTTTAATTTATACAGTGACACAAAAAAATTGTCTGTTTTTGAGAAAGCAGAGGCTGGGCTGCCAGTCTGTGAGATGGTTTGAAAACTGGCTGGACAGCCAGGCTCCAGGAATGGTTGACATGCATCTTGTGAAGAACACACTGAGTGTCAGATGATGACACAATGCACCCTGAGCAAATTTATGGACACCAAATTGAGGAGTGTTGACATAAGGACTGGCAGAACTCAATCAAGAGAAATCATGATAAATTTAAGGATTAGGCCAACAGGTGGAATAACTCCAAGTACCAGGACAGGTGGGAACTGGCTCAGGATCAGCCCAGGAGAAGGACCAAGGAATCATGGTGATGCCAGGTCAAGCAAAAGCCCATTTAAGGCAGCAGTGCTCTCTCACTGCAAATAAAGCAAAGTGCACCCTGGACTCTACTGAGCGAGGTGTGGCAGGGAAGGTATTATCCCACAGTCATTAAAACTGAGAAATTAGGAGAAAAAAAAATTCACAGAGGCTGACAAATCCTACTTTAACTAAATGTTCATCTGGTTTGCATAGAAAGGAGATCCTTTTCATAAAAATGGGTGTAGTCTAACTGAGAAATTAGAAGGTAGCAATCATCACCAGAGCAGTGAGCTTCTGGAATATTTTGCTACCTTCAGAAGCAGGATAAAACAATCAAGCCAGTTGCAACATAGAGTTTAATAGCTTATAAAAAGACTTATGTAATAATGTGGCACATGACAGCAAGTGGTCATGTAGAACATCTCATGTAGTCCAACATTCCTGAATTCTAGTTGCATGAAGAATGATAAAAAATGAAAGAAGATAAAGAATAGTTTCTGAAACACAATAAACGGGGAGAAAAAAGAGGAAAGAAACCTACAGGTGCTGGTAAACAAAGTCCCTGTAGGTAATGAAGAGAGAAACAACCTTCCTTGAAAACTTGGCAACTTCCTTCTCAGAGATCACAACATTGTCTCAACATGACCTGATGTCATAACCTTTAATACCCTTCATTTCACAGCACAATTGCATTGTGATGGCTGCTGAAAGCACTATGCTTCTAGCAAACAATATCATGTTTTATACAGTGTATGCCACAAGATACCAAGTAACAGATGATCCTGAATGATTCCCTTCAATCTCTTATCTACAAAGCAAGACCCTTTTACCTTGGATTTGGTCATACTATCATAAGCAGAGACAATTTGAAGCACCATGCTCAAATATATGACTTTGAAACAACTGATTTATTGGTGTGCAGCACTTGGTGTTCTAGGTGCTAATGGTTTTTCAAAACCCCTTATGGTTTTTAATTCTGCATATGTTAGGCCTGATTAATGGTATTTGTACTGCTCATGGTGATGGTGTTCTTGCTTGCTAAAAGTAATTGAGAAGGTAATTAAGCTCTGCATTCAGTTTTAAATAACTATTTAAATGCCTCCTTTTGTTACCAGAATACATTAAAAAACTTGCTAAAGTCAAGAGTGAAAGAAAGGCAGCAAGAGAGGTGGCAAAGGCAAAAAAACAGACCTGTTTCCAAACAGATGGCTGTTTCCTCAAGGATGGGACCTGTCATGGAGGTGTGCTGCTCTGCAGAGACTTCAAGGAAATTGTTTCATCACTGCTAAATATCCAGCCCCATCAGCCACCACTAAACATTAGAGCCCAGAGTAGGAGTGTATCGAAGGAAACTGCTCTAGAGTGAGATGGAAGGGAAATGACTGTTTTGAGTTCTACCTCTTATCTTCATGGGCCTTTATCATCTTAGGTCTGAAGTCACTACATCATTTTGAAGTTTATTTGGGTGTGTGTGGGAAATAATCACAGAATCATGTGGCTGAAATTGTAAGAGGGTATGATGGCAATGTAACACAGTCCTGGACACAGGGAGCCAAATGGAGGTAGCAAAAATTACTGCCCAACATGCCATGCCAATACACAAGAGAAGGACACTTTTCATAGCTTTTATCTTTATTTCTGCCAGAGGCTTTGCCTGCCAGGGAAGGGGGCTGGCTGTGTCACAGCTGACCCAAGAGGTTTCCATGAGCAAGTTTCCCATTTGACACAAGAAAGGCAGATAATCTGGTTTTGTTTGAGTAAACGCTCAGCTGGTATTTCCTTTCAGATCACATTGCTACAGCGAAGTTTTAAAATGGGTCAAATAAACTCCCACACAAAATGATACACCCACACTAATGTAGGAACTCATAATAAGCAGCATTTTATGAACTGAATTAGTGTAAAAACGTATAAAGCATTGACAGGTATTAAAACTGACAGTAAATACAATTTATAAAATCAACTACTGTTTAATGATAATTAATGGTGTACCTTGGACCCCCTGACAAACCTCTGTTGTCAGTTAACATAAAGGATCTTAGTCTGTTACTATCACCAGTTACTCCATTAGTGCCCCTGAGAGCTCTAAATGTTTAACCCTACAGACAACTTATGTGTCAACCTGATATCACAGGACAAAATTTATCCTGTTATTACACTTTGTGTACCTAGGAAACTGAACATTAAAGGCATATTGAATGCAATAAAAAGAAGTGTTTAGAACCCAAGATACAAACATGAAAGTAAAAATAAAATGTAGAGCAGCTCAGTTATTCAATCTTGATGGCAACAGGTAACACAGCACTCTGCCCTCAGTAGAGCAGGCCTGATTCACCACAGCACATATATATAGATATCTTTGAACAGTTAATTAGATAAAACTGCACGCTGTAAATTTATGGAGCACTGCTTTTGGTGTGAGACAAAGTCGCACCTTTCTTAAAACAATTAGAAAGTGGAATCAGAGAAATGAATCCTTGCCTATGTCTGTTTTTTATTTGAATACTGCCATGACTGGGCAGGTAAATCCAAGAATGTCTCCCCCTGGGTCTGTTTTGTAGCTACAACTTTTCTCAACAATTTGATATTCAACATCACCAACTTTGAAAAAGGGACCTGCAGCTTAGAGGAGAAAACATCTGCAAAGAATTATCTGTGCAACGCAGCATCTTGTGGGATATAAAGCATTCCAGAGAAATCAAATATGCCCTTTCCAGCTCCAGAAATCCCTGAGGAATGAGCGCTTTTATATTTGCCTTGTTACTCTGTAAATCACTACACAAGCTAAACAAAATTTAATTTAAAAAAAAAAAAGCTTTATTCTGTTTAAACAGAAAGTTAAGGTACAAGTAACTGGGCAGGACAAAAGCTCTTACAGTTTGCTGGCACTTTGTCTTCATCTGCTGCCCCTTCAGTTAACAGTGATAGGGACAAATTTGCAGGTGATAGGATGGGAGCCAAACTGACTATGCAACGCCTCCTGTCCCAGATACATATCACAGAATGGGCTCTCTTTGCAAGTCAGACTTTAGATTAGAGAAGTGATCACAGCAGCTCAGACCAGGCGGCCCCGCAGCCCCAGTGCTTTAACACTTGTCAGTGTCCAAAAATAGATGCCCCGAGGAATGCACAGGAAGAAAAGAGAGCATGTAATTACCCTTCCTTGGCTTTCACCAGCGTTTGGCACTGCCTGAGAAAGCCAGCACCTAATCCCGCACAACCTTTACTGAAACAAAGCTGTCCTTTCAAAAGATGTGCAGTGCACCTGAACTGGTGGAGTCTGTGCCATCTCAGGAACCATCTCTGTAGCTGCTGCTGGAAAACAACCAGCTGTGCAAACATGTTCTCTGATCTGCCTCCCCCAGCTCACCTTTAAAAGGAGATGGTTACTCTTCTCCTCACACTAGAAGGTGACAACATCACCAGTTTTCTTTGCTTAATAGATCTTTTTTTGTAATTACGCTGTCTCATGGATTATGCATTTTCAGAAGCAGCTGACAGCAGAGAGCAGAAATATTAACCTATGGCACACCAACGGGTTTGGGGGTTTTTTTGGCACAATTGTGCCACTTTGCACTTTTTTATTTTCAGGATGTTTTCTCACAGCAGAGTCCATATCCTTAAGTAAAATCTAGACCTAAATCTATAAGGGGCTATGCAAAGTACAGGGCTACACACTCTCTAACCCAAGGATTTTGCACTACAGTTAAGCATTTACCCAATATATTGGTGCCTGCTTTAAATAGCTGGATATAATTAATAGAAGGTAAAGATTATTAGTGATAACTATTAACTATATGTCTGAACTAATTAAAATCCCTTATGGCTATTTTTTAAACCTTTCCTTGAATTCATTTCCTATTCTGTTTTCAATGTAATCCTTTATCTCACTCTCCTAGTCATATTTCTGTACACACTAACAGATAAATAGTTACTCATAGATACATAATCCCCCAGCTGCTATGTACTGAACTAACATATCAAAACAGAAGTCAACTGAAATTCCGGATATTTATGTGCTACACAAACTGCCTCAACTTTAATTTTTGGGCTCTAAAACGTCAGACTTACAAAGGACGTGCCTTAAAGCACATTTGTTTCGAGTATACATTAGTAAGATGAACAAAACTGGAGAAAAAAATCTCAATGTACTAATATATTCACATAGGAATAATTTATTCACATAGGAACCCTTTGCTTTAAAACACTTGCACGGTGACAGAAGCCAAGGCACTTCAGAGCTGCAGACATCCAGCGCTTTGGGTATTATTAACAATGTAAGACTCCACAGTGCCGTGTTTGGATTTGGTAACGGGAAGAATTTCTTCACTGCAGAGGTGGTTAAGCATTGGAATCACAGTCATGGGAAGTGTTGAAACCCGTGTGGATGCGGCACTGAGGGACAGGGTTGGGTTAACGGTTGGACTGGATGATCTCAGAGATCTCTTTCAAACCTTAACAGTTCTGTGATTCTGTGTTGAGGGAAAAAATAAACCACCTCGGCAACAATTGCTCTGCTCACACAGAAAAATCAGGCTGTGAGCAACGTCCTTGAAGAATGTTGCGAAGAAAATGCTTCCATTCAAAAACTTCGGGGGAGAAGGTGAATCTGCTGCAAACTCCTGCGACTCCTGTACTTGTTCATTTCAGCTAGAAAGACGCTAAAACGAACCGTTTATGCTGCACTTGGAAAACTCCTGAGTCTTCCGGGATTTAGGCAATTGATTCATTTTTCATATTTAAATAACAATGATGGGAAATCGCTGGGGAATATGGATGTATGCAAACCAACCCCAGCTCCTGAGCGCCTACCCTACAGCGCTGCAGACACCGGGGGAACATCCCACACCGCCAAAACACCCCGCACACAAATCCCTGGGGAATATCACAAATAAAACGCCCAACTCCCGTCAAATCGCAGCACCGTGGCGGGGGTTCACCGCCGGCACCGAGCTGGAGCAAGGCTTACAACACCTGAGGGTGAAACCACCGCGGCGCTGCTTTAAAACATTGTTTTAAAGGGCCATTAGCGCTAATGAGCTCCCGGCGGTGCTGCGTGGGAACGCGGGCCGCCTTTCCAGAGCAGGCCGCCCATAGAAAGGGCAGGAGGGCGCTGCGGGAGCGAGCGCTCCGCCCCCGGGGACATGGGGGCTGGGAAGGAAGGAGACGTGGCGCTTCGCCAAGAGCTGCGCCGGGAGACGCAGGGGCTGCCCCAGCCCCGAGGAGGAACTGCTGCCTCTGAGCTCTCCGGCTTCTCGGCCCTTTGTGCCCCGGGAGAGCCTCGGAGGAGTCGGGGCGGACTGTGAGGGACAATGAGGGACTGACACAGAAACTTCTCCGCGCTGAAGCGGCGCCATCTTGCAGTACGGCAGAAACGCCGCGGCGGGCGCCATTTTGCACCTGACCCAGAGATCGCCGGCAGCCTCGCTGTTTTACGCCTCACTGGGCGCCGCCATTTTAGGTTACGGCTGAGCCTCCGCTCTCCGCAGCGCAACCTCATTGGGCGCCGCCATTTTGGCTTTTACGAACCAGACGGCGACCCGCAGGGGTCCTCACCCCCCTCCACCCCTCCCTTCCTCCCTTTAGTTGCCTTCATAAAATGCCCGTCGAGAACCCCCTCTTTTTTCGCCCCGCTCCCAAGATGGCGTCGATGCGGGAGAGCGACACCGGCCTGTGGCTGCACAACAAACTGGGCTCCACGGACGAGCTGTGGGCGCCGCCGAGCATCGCCTCGCTGCTCACCGCCTCGGTCATCGACAACATCCGCCTCTGCTTCCACGGCCTCTCCTCGCCCGTCAAGCTCAAGCTGCTCCTGGGGATGCTGCACCTGCCCCGGCGGGCGGTGGATGAGGTGAGAGCCGGGCGGGAGCTGCGTGTAAAGGAGGAGGTGGGGGTGTGTGGGAATGCTCGGGGATGGCGTGAGGGGAGAAGGGGAGGCAGCGGCGGCACCACCTTCCCCGCCCGCCCTTTTTGTGTCCGGGCTCCCCCGGGCGAAGCCGAGCGGCTGCAGGGAAGGGGTGGGTGTGTGTGTGGAAGGGGGTTCGGTCCCCACAGCCATCGCCGCTTCTGCCCTGCTGTACCCTCCTTGGAACCACAGCAAAAGGGTCTCGCAGCTCGGAGGGGAAGCTGGGTGTGAGGGAAAGGCGCGGAGATCCCCCCGTGGCGAAGGGAGAGAGCGGAGCGGGAGCTTTGCTGCTGCTGCTCCTCCTCTTCCTGCTGCTCGGGGACTCCCTGGCTGGCACTGGTGCCGTGCAACCCCCCTGTGCCCACAGCCGCACGGGTTTGGGTGCCTTTTTGGGGAGGAGGGCTCTCCTGAGGGGCAGCAGGGCAGGAGCAGGGGTGTTTAGGAGCCGTGGGGTGTGTTGGGAGCCGTTCCCTGCTCCCTCAGCCCTGGCAGCCGTGTGGGTGTCGCCAGCCCAACATCTCGGCTGTAGGGAAGGACAGCAGCGAGTGCTGAAACTTTGGGAGTGGAAGGTGTGGGGTCTGCAGCGAGCAGTGCCTTCCCCCACCCCCCTGCAGTCAGGGCTTGCTTGAGGGGAAAGTGCCGTGCTTTTTGTTTGCCTCTCTTTGCCTCCCTGGGCAGACCTACCCCGGGTAATGAACCGGGGCTGGCTCAAGTCTGAGCTGGATCTGCAGCCTGCTTCACTTGGCCCTGGACCCCACCTGGCTTATTCTTACCGAAAAGCAGCTGCTGATGTTTGAGGCAATAGCTGGAGGATGATTGATAGGAAATCTAGGAATCTTCAGCCAGATTCCAGGAATTCCTCCCCTTCTTCCATTGTGTGAGGTGTTGGTTCCTGGTAACAGCCCTGGAAGTGGGGTGTAGTTATTCCTCACCTTCTGGTGTAGGGTATCCTCAGCTGTGCTTGCTCCAGTCTCGTTTTTGGCTAAGGAACAGCTGCTGCTGAGGCTGAATGTGCACGGGCAGGGTGTGGTGTGTGACTTGGGTTACTGTAGGCTCAATTTGTGTGCTTTTAAGCTGAAAATGACCAAGCATCACCTTTAAGCAATAATTTAGTGCCTGTCAGTGTCTGTCTTGCCACAAGCACTAGCGTGGTTGTTCGCTGTGTTGCACTCGTGTCACATTTAAACAAAATAATCCTTGTTCGCTGTGTTTGTGGTAGTTTTTGCAGTGTGATATTCGTGTGTTACTCGAGCTGTCACATCCCCGTGGGTGACAAACGAGGTGGTGTTTTGGACAAAATAAACCAAGGCCAGGAGCTCATGAGTTTGCAAAATTGTTCTGAACTTGGTGTGAAAATCCAAGTGGCCTGGGAGAAACCAGTACTGCAGTGTTTAGGAAAAGCTGACGAGTTACTGGTGGTTTTGGGTTGAAAAGAGCTTCAAAAGTTCCTAAGTAACATTCACAATGACTTTTTGAGGGAGCAAACTGAAATAATTTTGTTGAAATGTGCCGAGATTGTTTTAAAATGTTTTTTACCCATCCAGTGAACACTTCTGTGGAAGATAGTAGTCAGCAGCTCTGCTGGATCTAGGCTTTGTGAGCCAGGGAGATCAAGTGTACACAGGGAAGAGCAAGTCAGCTTCTGTGCCTTTTAGTGTGTCCTTAAAGTGATTAAAATATTCCAAATACAGAGCCCTTGTTGGTGCTCTAACAAAGTACTGTGAGATTTTTTCAGTTTGGTAGGGTTTGTATTCCATCATAAATTTCATTTTTCTTTGTAAAAAAGATCACATTTGATCAAAACCTACCCGTGGCATCTTAATTATTTCAGGCACTTGTGGGGTTTTTTTTCTTAAGATGGAAGGAAAGGCTTAAAAAAAAAAGTTAAAAATGGAAAATCTCATGAGGCAGAAACCCCTCACATCATCATTATCATTATAGACATCCTTCTGTAGATGGTAAAAACCAAACTGCTGCCAGAAAGGCTTACACTCTTATCAGACTCTGCTGAAACAGTTGTACTTGGGGAGATTTGTTGTAAAACTCACTGTTGGGGTATTTGCTGTTTCAATTGGCTTTGAGTGTCTTGCATAGGATACCCAGAAAACAGAGCTGTGTCCTGTGGTGCCCTCCTGGCAGTAGAAATGCCCCAGCACAGGAGACCTGGAGCTGCCTGGAAATTAAATTTTGTTCTTTGGGAGCCTCTCCCACAACTGGAAATGATTAAACTTGGCTGTGAGGGGACTCAGTGAGTGTCTGTGGAAGGTCCTGTGTGTTCTCCACGTGTGCCAGTCTGTCCTGACGGTGTGTGAGAAGCACTGAGCTGGCATTTGGGAGCTTAATTGTATTGGAAAATGGATTGCATCAGCTTTGTGAAGCTTTGGGAACCTCCACAGTGGGTGCAGAATATGTCAAATGTTGAAAGGTGTTCCCCTTTCTAGATAAGATTCAACTTAGTTGTTTTCTCTTCAAAATATTTTTGTTTAAGCCTTGGTGGAAACACTATTATAGAATAACATGGAAACCATTTGGGAGCAGACATTTGAGTAAAATGTCATGTGGGAATCAAGGAAACTGTTGGTATTTGGTTTAGAAGGGGTTTAATTGCTGCTGGTCCTTTCTAAATCTCTGTGAAAGCTTCAGTCTAGACAAGTGAACCTTCAGTGAGCTCCCTTGGAAGCTCAGTCCTTCACTTAAGTATTTTTTTCCTCAGATGCAATAACTTACAGTTTTCAGAATGGTTTCATTCAGCACCCCAAATATTATATAGAGAGGAGTGACTTCATCCTCATAACAGTCCTGGGGGATGGGTAATAAATTAATTTTTTTATCCTGCTGTGAATCTCATTAGTTGCTGTTTATTCCTCCTGAGCAGTAGGAATGATTTGCTCTCAGTTTCACTTCAAGTTGTGTTTTGTGGGCAGTTATCAAAAATACCTTTTCCCCTCATAATTCTCTGGGCAGGACTTACAGACTCTTGAATCTCATGACCTCCCAGCTTTTCAGCTGCTGATTTTTTTTTCTAGATAATTGCACTTATTTGAACTGATGCCTGAAGCTCAGTGTAGTGCTGACCAGAGCTTCAGTTGTGAATTTGGCAGAACAGTTACTTCTGTTTATTTTGTGTATATTATATTCTTGTGAGCCTGATCCACAGTGGCAAGTGCGAGTTTTCACTTTGTGCCAAGGTTTAATTTATTTGTTCAGGCTCAGACTCTGATGTTACGACCAAGTTTGGAGTGAGCACTGTGCTTGAGAGGGAGATCCCTGTTCCAGCAGGGACCTGCCCTTTTATTACAAGAGCTGCAAGAGAGTAAAAGTCAGAACTGTCTCCTCTTGCTGGTTTATGTGACCAGGAGTCACCTGTCCCTGGCAGTGGGAATTGTGGAGTGTGGGGGTGAAGGAGTGGAGAGGGACATGACACTTCCCTCCCCTGTGCTCACAAGGTTGCTGTGCCTCTCTCTGGCCTGTACTCGGTGTCCTTAATGATTCTGTGATGTAATACAGCACATTTTAATCTAATGTGATTCTTGGCCACTTCTACTCTTTTTTCATGATTAAAATGCAAACCACACACAGTAGTGACACTTGATCCATCCTGGTTCTGTACTTTCAATCCAGTGCTTTTAGTTTGATGAAAATGCTCTATAATAATAATAGAGATACCTATTAAATATCACCTTCTCTGTGGCCCCTGAAGGATTAAAACTTGATTTAGTTTATTTGCCACCTGTTGATGGAGTTGCCTGAAGGTATAGTCCCTTATATTTAGGCATAATATAAAGCAAGAGACTGGGAGGTCTTTACAAGAAGTCATCTCAGAGCAATCGTGTTGTGCATTACTGGTAACATTTCCTTTTTTTACTCCCTTGTGTATTCTTCCTGCACAGCCATTGTTAATCTCCCATTGTCTTTGTTCCCAGATATTTTCCATCCTTCATCTTCTCTTGTTGGATGTTTCTGGTTGTGCCATATGCTTTTTCTTGTGTGCCAACAGGCTTGAGAAAAATGCTTCAGTTTTAGATGAGAAAAATGCCAGAACGTGTTGCATCAGATCTTGACGTTCATGCTCAACAAGACATTAGTGGGAGCTGATGAGAGTCTCACTGACCCAGTGTTGCAATCCTGGACAATTAGGAACTCAGGATTATGGCTGTGCCCTGTAAAGTGACAGGAAAACTGTGCATAGGATTCCCTGTTACTCTGAGTGGCATTTCAAACCACAAGGGAATATTTTTTTTCCAGCTGCCAGTTCAACAGAGAACTGGGATTGTGTGTTTAAATTATCGTTTGAGGACAAACCTGAGCCAAGACTTGGTTCCAGGCTGTTAAATGCAGACACATATTCAGGCCAGGTCCCTGATTAGCTCACAGTCCATCTTACAGAGCTTTGCTTCCCTGTGTGTGGCAGTGGCTGCTCTGCTGACAGTGCTTGTGATAGTGCTGTTTGCCCAGGGCAGGGCAAACAAGTTTGTGTCTGGGCTCCTTTTTTTGAGGGAACCGAAGGCTTGGGAAGTGGTGGGTTGTGGCGTAAGTAGGTGGCCAAACTTCAGCCCTGAGAGCAGTGGGGGTGCAACCTGCCAAGACAAGGGACTTGTGCATTACAGCCACGTAGCTCTGTGAATTTTTGGTACAAGTAGGAGTTTTGTGAGGCAGATGTGAAGGGTAGACTGTGAGAACACAGGAAGAGATCTTTCTTCTGTCTGTTGCCTGAGTTTGCTTTGTTGGAGGAAATCATTCTGTCCCCTTCCCTGCACTATTGGTGTCCAGATCAAAGCTTGTAAAAGCTGTGAATTCAGTAGCTCTCCTGGCATGTTTTAGATTTTCAGGTGTTTCGTGTAAATCAATACCTTGATTCCTGTAGGACCGAGAGGAGAATGAAAGACTTTGTTTTGATAGTGTTCAGAGTCATCTTCATCCACTGGAGAAGTGAATTGTAATGAGAGGTTTGGGGCTGGAATAGAGAGATTGACTATTCTGTGTGGGGCTTATGGTGAGGTTCTGCTTACTGGAAAGGAATGAGCAGTGGAGTTCAGAAAGTGATTCTTTCCTTTGGGTGTGTGTTAGTTAAACTGAACAAAGCTGTGTGTGGTCCTGGTTGTGTGCTCGGTTTAATCCAAAGCTCATCAGTGGAGCAGCTGAAAATGGGGACTGACTCTTGTGGCATCTCCTTCCTACTCCTCTCCCGTTGTGGCCGCAGTGTTTGTGTGGCTGCAGTCAGTCACAGCTTAAGGCTGGAGAGATGTTCGTTTTCAGTGGGAGGAGCTGATGCAGATCCTTTCACAAGCATTTTACTGAGGGCCCTGAAACGTGCAGGGGGTGAAGGACAAACTCTGTAGTGGACTTGTAAACCCTGCTCAAGTCAGAGGGCAGTAACAGTCAGAGCAATAACATCGTGTGGGTGACAGGAACTGAGAAATGTCAGTGTTTGTTTGCCTCTGAACTTTAAAAGTGGATGGGAAGGGAATGGGGAGCAGAAATTTAACTTGTACAGTAAGCTTATTTTATTATTTTGATGTAAGAAAAGATGGGGTTTATTTAAAGGGAAAGAAATGCAACATAAAGGTGAAGATGAGTCTCTTGTCTTCCTGTGGTCAGGGACATGTAGACTGTAACTAAGCTATAATACATGCACAATATAGCAGATATATATATATATGTATAATACAGGCATTTATGTGCCATAATGGGTTGTGATAAACCAAAATTCACTTATTTCCTTATACTTGTTGGTACATTCTTCAATGTTAAACTTACTCTACCTGGATGGTATTAAGTCATTTTATTGCTGTTTTGTGGTTTGATAGACACTCAGTACATCTCAAACAAATTTGTTCCCTGAAGCTAATGTTGTAATGCTTATGTGAAAA